>ML383524.1:0-64909 GCA_005239525.1 Nicotiana knightiana | reverse complement strand
CCCCCCCCCCCCCCAAATAAAAATTAGCATTTCCCTCAATGCTAAATGCAAAAATAGAGTAGGGGAAAGGGTAGAAAGTAAAAGAGAACTCTCTAAGGGGCCTCTATCTGCATGGGAGCTGGGTCACTGGCAGGATCAATGGCAGGCACAATGAAAGGGTCCTAGGGCTTGGTAGATGCATCTCCCTCGGGCTCCTCCAGCTGGATCTCCATATCCTCTGTCTGGGGGATCACCCCTCTCCTCAGTGGCACACTAATAGCCTTCTGTTTTGGCATCTGAGATGGATGCGTTGGTTGAGTTGCAGGGGCAGGCACTCCTATGAGTAGATCAAGGGGCATATCCCCTGCGGTAGTGAGCTTGGCCACTTCCTTCTTCAGCTCATCCTGGCTCTTCTTCAGCTTCTTCACCGCCTTACCCAAGGGCTTGATTTGCTTCTCATGTGCGCCCATGGACTCCAAGATCTTCTTTTGGATGTCAACTAAGCTCTTCAAAGTTTCCTCCAATGATAGAGGCAACTGGATCTGGGCTGGGGCAGCCTGGGATGCTACGGCAGTGGATAAAGCAGTTAGCTTTGATGAAGCTACCTGCAGCCAATTGCTGATACCTGCCAGTTGTCTGGTTTACCCTCAGAGCAGTCTAAGGGTATGCTCTAGAGGAAGGAACTGAGGTAGGAATGTAGGTATATAGTCTGATGAAAGGCTGTGGCGAAGCAGCAGAGGACCCCTCAGCAGTAGATGGCTCTGAACCTATGGGAGCGATATATTTGCTCTTGTCCTTGGGGTTGTCCGGGCCTTTCAAACTATACCAGGAAAAAGGCAACTTTTGCTTCACCTTGGTGTTATAATCCCTTCCCTCTACTCCCTGTTCCTGGAAGTACATAGTAAGGAAATTTGGTAAGGGATATGAATGCTCATTCTTTTGGATCGTCTTGTTGATCACCCTTGCCATGATATTCCCGACATTGATAGGGAACCCTGCCATAATCGGCCCCACAATAAGAGCACGGGAAAGAGGCATGTCACTGTCATGAGTGGTGGGGTCTATCCTGCTGCATACAAATGTGGCCCAACCCTTTGCCTCGAAACTCAAAGTGTTCCTCAAGTTAGGAACCCCTGTTGTCAGCCACGCTGAGTAGTGCCGGGAATAGAAATCACGGAGGCCAGCCACGGGCGAGCTAACTCATCTAGCTTCACCTTCTCTAGATAAAGAGTCTCATCTTCGTCATTGAACCCCGCGTAATCATTGAAAGCTTGGCCATTGAATAGAACCTTCTTGTTGCGGACTTTGGTCAGGTATGTGCCCTGCTTGATGTGGGCGACATTGGCATAGAACTCTTTGACCACAAATTCATTGGCCTCTGGCAAGATGCTAGTGAAGAACTTCTACCCCACCCTCTCGTTGAATTGCCTTTTTACGTTTGGGTTGTGGGGTAGAAGATCCCTCTCAATGAAATCTCTCTCCAATGTGAGTGACCTTAGAGGCCACAATTCTCTGAATTTGTGATAAGCTTTTTCGTTCACGAACCTATCCTCCCAAACTGCCGGATTCCGAGACCTCTCTAATCCACATGTCTGAGTATCACCACCCCTACCATCATCTGGGGCATCATCATCACTATCTAACTCCACTGGGGCAGGTGTGGTGGATGGAACTGCTGCACCGGGGGCTGGAGAAGGTGGAGAATCACTTGGTCCCAAGCTATCTGAAGAGCCGGATGTAGATGTGGACTCATATACCAGACGCCGAGGTTGGGACTGTGTCTCCTCTTGAGTTGGGCCACTTTCCCCCTCTGAAATTTCCCGAGAGGGAACATATTCACTTGACTCCGAGGGGTCTGGAGTGGACCTCCGAACTGTTTGCTTGTTTCCAATTATCCTTCTTGGGGCTAGGGGTGCTGCTGGTTGTTTACCCCTTCCCCGTCCCCATCCCCGTCCCCGTCCCGTCCCCGTCCCCGTCCCCAAGAGAAATCTCCCCTTCCGGGTTGTTTATCTTGGCCTCCTCTCAATCGAACCATTGTCTGCAAAACATGATCAATGAAATCTCATTAGCATTTGGCAATCAGTAAAGAGAGATAAGTTGCAGAAGTTTAAATAGCGCTGTCAGTGGAAAAGGAACCGCTGCAGCGGACAGCCCACCGCTGACAGCGGAAAATTGGGTGCTGCAGCGGAAAGGTGGGGATCAGACTACCCACTTTCTGAAGTAATATACCGCTCATGGAAAATGAAGCGTGGCCGCAGAAGTTTCACCGTTGTTAGCAGAATAACGAACGCGGACGCAAAATTCTTTCGACCATTCTCTGAACTTGATTTTCGTTGTCCGCGGAAAAATAACCGCAGTCGCGAAATGTTGTCCGCTGATTGCGGAAATATAAACGTTGCAACACAAAATGATGTATACAGAACTCTTTCAAAGCAACATTCTGTTAACCGCGAAATTTGGGCCGCGACAGCAAAATTTAAAATGAACGGGCATTGGCCAAATTTCATGAACTAGGGTTTATCAATATCATAACATTTAGGAAAAAATCAAGTAAAATTGAACACCCAAAACCTTATTAGGTAACATAAAACCAATACCCATTCATTTTTATCACTTGGTTAAGCATGCTTTTGATTTAGGTCTATAATACCCCAACTAAAAATAAAAAATTAAGAAGAAGTAAACATAAGAAGAAAAATCTACAATTATAATCAAGAAATTGAACATACCAATAGCTAGATTTGACGTAGGATGAAGACTTGTTAGATGAAATGAAGTTGATGCACAGGAGGAGTATTATTAACAGTAAAAGGGGCTGTGATATGGTAGGGTTAGAAAAGTGTAAAAGTGTGAGTCCTTCTCTATTTATACTAAACCCTAGGTCCCACACGCGGCAACGGAATTCCACAGCTGACCTACCGCGCTTTTCAACTTTTGTGGAACTGAGGCTGTATCAATTCCGCTATCAGCGGAAATTTGATTGCGACCGCGGAATTTTGTTGCTGTCAGCAAAATTTTGAACGCGGATGCGGAACAAACTTCAAAGAGTTGCAATTTTACGGTTCACAAGCCCGCGTCCGCGGAACAAATCTGCCCCCACATAACTTCCATCGCTGACCGCGAAATTTGGAGCGCGACAGCGATTTTGTGCAAACTTGGCCAATTTTTCCAGTTTGTATCCTGCGCTGCATCAAAAAGAGCCTAATCTAAGAGGAAAAAAGAAAAAGAAAGAAAAATCACTTGGGTTTCCTCCCAAGAAGCGCCTGATTTAACGTCGCGGCACGATGCATGTTACCATCATCAATTGAACTTTATCAAAGCCAACACGTGGCTATCTTCAAACTTTCCCAATTAATGTTTCACACGATGCCCATTTACCCGGAAGATTTCACCATTTTTGTTCTTTAAGTCAAGGGCACCAAAAGGTGTTACAAGCACTACCTCAAAGGGACCACTCCATTTGGATTTTAGCTTACCCGGAGAGAGACGCAACCGGGAGTTGAAGAGAAGGACCAGATCGACCTCTTTGAATTCCTTGTTCTTCGCATATTTATCATGCAAGTATTTCATCTTCTCCTTGTAGAATGATAAGCTTGAATAGACATGAAACCGAAATTCGTCATTGAGATGTTCAACCCGGAGATTTGCTGCAATGTCCCACTCAAGATTTAACCTCTTCAAGACTCATAGTGCTTTGTGCTCCAGCTCAACCGGCAAGTGACACGCTTTACCATACACCAACCTGTACGGGGACATACCGATCGGAGTCTTGAATGCAATCCTATAAGCCCATAGCGCATCATCTAGCTTCCTTGACCAATCGGTCCTATTGGCATTCACAGTCTTGGACCAGATGCTCTTGATTTCCCTATTTGAAATCTCTACTTGCCCACTAGCTTGAGGATGGTAAGGAGTAGAGACATTGTTATTTACACCATATTTAGCAAGCAAAGTATCAAAAGCCCTATTACAAAAATGAGACCCCCCGTCACTTATAATTGCCCGAGGCGTCCCAAACCGTCGTTCTTCTTGAGAAAGCTATTACACTTCGGGCATCATTGTTGGGCAAAGCTACATCCTTGACCCACTTTGAGACATAATCAACCGCCACAAGAATGTAGGTATTGCCACACGAACTAACAAAAGGGCCCATGAAGTCTATGCCCCACACCTCAAATATTTCAACTTCAAGAATAGTTGTGAGGGGCATTTCATCCTTCTTTGATATACCTCCCGCTCTCTGATACTCATCATATCTCTATACAAAGTTGGCCAATAAAAACCACAACTCAGAACTTTAGAAGTTGTCCTCGCCCCACCGTGATGACCACCGTTGGAAGAGGAATGACAAGCATCAAGAATGCTCATTTGCTCCTCCTCTTGGACACACCGGAGAATCACTCCATCATTGAAAATTTTAAATAAGTGGGGCTCATCCCAATAATAGTCCAAACTATCCCGTTTGAGACTCTTCCTTTGGTTAGAAGAGAGCTCATACGGAACAATACCGGTAATAAGAAAATTGGCAATATCCGCAAATCAAGGCATATCATTCATGGAGACCGAGAGGAGTTGCTCATTCGGGAAAGTATCATTGATTTCAATACCATCTTTTGGCCTTCCTTGCTCTTCTAGCCAGGACAAATGATCCGCAACCTGATTTTCACTACCTTTCCGGTCAATAATCTCGAGGTCAAATTCTTGAAGCAACAAGACCCATCTCATCAGTCTAGCTTTGGAGTCCTTCTTTGTCATCAAATACCGGAGCGTCACGTGATCGGTGTGAACAATCACTTTGGCGCCCATGAGATAAGGTTAAAACTTCTCCATTGCAAACACAATTGCCAACAATTACTTTTCTGTCACTGTATAATTAACCTGGGAATCGTTCATAGTTTTTCTTGCATAATACACCGGATGAAATATCTTGTTCACATATTTCCCCAAGACCGCTCCTACCGCAACATCACTTGCGTCGCACATAAGCTCAAAGGGTGAGCTCCAATTTGGTGCGGTAATGATTGGAGTGGTGGTTAATTTATACTTCAAGAGTTCAAAGGCCTTCATGCATTCTTCATTGAAATCAAACCTGGCATCCTTCTCTAATAGCTTGCATAGGGGATTCACCACTTTGGAAGAGTCTTTAGTGAACCTCCGGTAGAAACCCGCATGCCCAAGGAAACTTCTAACTCCCTTGACGGAAGCCGGAGGAGTCAACTTTGAGATTACTTCTATCTTAGCCTTGTCCACTTCAAAGCCATCTTTTCAGATTGTATGGCCGAGGACAATGCCCTCCTCGACCATAAAATGACATTTTCCCAATTCAACACAAGATTAGTTTCTTCACACCGGGATAGAACCTTATCAAGATTTTGCAAACATTCTTCAAATGAGTCTCCAACCACACTAAAGTTTTCCATAAATACTTCGAGGAAGTCCTCCACCATGTCCGTAAATATGGCCATCATGCACCGCTGAAATGTAGCGGGTGCATTACACAATCCGAACGTCATCCTAGAGAATGCAAAGGTCCCGTACGGGCAGGTGAAGATGGTTTTCTCCTGATCTTCTGGGGCTATAAAAATTTGGTTGTAACCCGAGTACCCATCCAAGAAACAATAAAAGGCCCGCCTAGCAAGTCTGTCTAATATCTGGTCCAAAAATGGCAATGGAAAGTTATCCTTTTGGGTCACCTTGTTCAACTTTCTATAGTCCATACAAACCTTCCAACCATTTACAGTCCGAGTAGGGATCAACTCATTCTTTTTATTTTTCACCACGGTCATACCCCCTCTTTTCGGAACACACTGCACCGGTGAAGTCCAAGCACTTTCTGAGATTGGATAGATAACCCCTGCATCAAGCCATTTGATGAACTCCTTTTTGACCACATCTTGCATTGCCCCGTTCAACCTCCGTTGATGTTCCACAGACGGTTTTTCATCATCTTCAAGAATAATTTTATGCATGAAAAAGGCGGGGCTTATGCCCTGAATACCAGCTAAGGTCCATCCAATTTCTTTCTTTCTCCTTTGTAGCACTTCAAGAGTTGAGTTTACCTGCACTTGGGTTAAGCAAGATGAAAGAATAACATGTAATATAGAAGAAGGGTCCAAGAATTCATACCTGAGGTGTGATGGGAGAGGCTTCAACTCCACAGTTGGTGGCTCCTCGATCGAGGGCTTTATCGGTGGAGTCTTTCGATTTTCCAAGTCCAAGGATAGCTTACGGGGTCTATAAGAATAGTATCCCATACCTTGCAATGCATTAGTGCACTCAACCAAGCCATCCGTCACATCATCCTCATGGTTCAACAAGACCGCTTCCATGGATCTTCCACAATGATCATTGAGCTTGTATCATCAATTATCACTTCCGTCACTAAATCCACGAAAGAGCAAACCTCGATACTATTTGGCTGCCTTATTGACTTGCACACGTGGAAGACAACCTTTTCATCGCCCACCCGGAAGGTGAGCTCACCAGATTCAACATCTACCAAGGCTTTCTCGGTAGCTCGGAAAGGCCTTCCCAAGATTATAGGCGCCTCGTAGTCCACCTCACAATCGAGGATCACAAAATCAGCAGGCAAGATAAACTTGTCTATCCTTACAAAAACATCATCGATAATACCAAGGGGCCACTTCATAGTCCTATCTGCCATTTGTAGTCTCATTGAAGTTGTTCGTGGTTGACCAATACCCAGAGTTTTGAAGACAGAGTAAGGCATAAAATTGATACTAGCACCCAAATCACATAATGCCTTTGCAAAATCCGCGTATCCCGGCATTTGCTCAAGGGCCTCAACTAATGGCACGTTGATAGAAAAATTCTTCTTCATGTCGATGAACTTCTTGAATTGATTTTCACTCTTTTGTTTTGCCAATATTTGAGGATAAGGAGGAGGAGGCCTAGGCAAGGGAGCCTTGGCTTTTGGAAAAACCAGCTCCGGTATGTCAATTACGTGTTCCCTAGACGGGTTCACGTCATTTTGCGTTTCCTCCTTATTGTCATTGATGTCAATCCTCACTTCACCATTCACTGGCTCTTCACTCACTTGCTCAATCACTATAGGAACATCATCTTATTGCATTTCATCATCATCACACACAACCCTCTTTTGCTTGGAGGTACTTGCATCACCACCTCGACCACTCCTTGTGGTCACCGCCATTGCATGTCCGATATTGTTATTGTTCCCTCCCTTCGGGTTTACTACCGTAGCCCCTTAGGGAGAGTGTTCAATACTTGCAATATTTTCCACATTTGGACTTCAAGATTGCGGATGGAGGTAGTGTGGGAGGCAATTTGAGCATCAGAATCAGCAGTCCTCTCCATCATCTGTTTAAACATATTCTTGATCCGACCCATATCATTTCTTGACGAACTTTGTCCTTGAGATTGATACGGAGGAGGATTGTTGGGTTGTTGATATATTTGGGGCCTTTGAAAGCCCGGCCGTCGATTTCCATTCCACTCCAATTGTTGTTGTTATTACCGTTCCAATTGTTGTTGCCACCCTAATTCTGATTATTATTCCCCTAATTGCTTGAGTTGTTGTTGTTGTTATTCCAATTTCCTTGCCCTTGATTGTTCCAATTCTGATTATTCCCTTAAGATCTCCACTGTTGGTTTGGAGCATTGCTCTGCTGCCCTTGGTAGTTGTTTGCATACATCACATCCTCACTCTGGTCATCATAGGAATCATCATTGTTGTATCCACTCACACCTTGCTCACTTTGATCATTGTTACCTTGCATTTGTTGGCCACGTTGTCTTCGCTTGTTGAATATTAGATTGACCCCTTCCATTGCATGTACTTGCTTTGGTCCTTGGATTTGCTAAAGCTGTGCTTTGGCAAGTTGATTCATAGTTGTTGTTAACTCAGCAATGGCCTGTCCATGGTCTTGGAGTTCCTTATGAAGATTGATCACATTCGGGTCACCTTGAGGAACGCTGACCCGAATTTGCCACGCTGAAGAAGTGTCAGCCATTTCATCAAGAATATCACATGCTTCATCATAAGACAACTTCATGAAGTTTCCCCCAGCTAATTGGTTGACCACACATTGATTGGTCGTGTTTATACTCCGGTAAAATGTTTGTTGGATCATGGCTTATGTCATATCATTATTGGGGCATTCCTTGACCATCGTTCTGTATCTCTCCCAAATCTCATGAGGGGTTCATTTGGGTCCCGTTTGAATGCTAAGATTTCATCCCTTAAAGCTACCATATGTGCGGGTGAGAAAAACTTGGCAATAAACTTGTCCGCCAACTCATACTACGTAGAGATAGAATGGTTGGGGAGTCTTTCAAGCCAATCCCATGCTTTCCCTCTAAGAGAAAAATGGAACAGTCTAAGCCTCAGAGCATCCTCCGACACGTTTGTCTATTTACTTCACCAAAGGGTATCCACAAATCCCTTTAGATGTTTATAAGCATTCTGATGGGGAGCACCTGTGAAATATCCTCACTGCTCCAATAAAGTCAACATCACATTTCTAATCTGAAAATTGCCCGCCCGGATTCAGGGTGGAACAATCGCACTAGCATATCTTTCATTTGGAAGCACCCGAGGAGCTGCTCTTAGAGGAGGTGAGGGAGGGTCTGGAATATTTTCATTGGCCTGGCGGCCTCTTCTTTGAGCTTGAGGTACTAGATGGACCTTATCATCAACATTATCTTCTACATCCTCCCCCAGTGGAATATTTCCAAGAGGATCAGCCATTTGTACCTAAAGCGATTGAGACACACAAGTTAGTAAAATATAAGGAAAGAAAAACAATACACACAACTAATCAAATAGATAGCCAACACCATTTAACTCCCCGGCAACGGCGCCAAAAAGTGATCGGCTCCTACCTACGCCATTATAGAATGGTAAGGCAGGGTCGATGTAGCTTTTACCCGATAGGATCTGGATCGAAATCCACATGGAGTTAGAATATTGGAGTGGGGTTCCTATCCGACTTAGTTATGTATCTTGATTTTAATTACTCTTCTAATCATAGGTTGGTTTGATTCTACACTAGTTGTATTACTAACTATTACTAAGATTAAGCTAAGTATAATATTTTTGGTAAGGGGTTTCTCAATTTATAAGGGACATTAGGGAAGTGACTTACACCTATGCGAGTATCTAACGGGATCTAGAACTTAGAACAAACTTGTTGTACCTGGGTTCGTGATATAATCTCACACTCAATTTCTCAGCCTATACCTCTCGGTAGTTTGGGTGACTTTTCCCGAGTTGGCTTTCTCAAGCCTAATTCGGTGTTTGAATAGTGCAAGTGAAATTGGCTCAAGTCGGGTAGTACTATCTCTAGGTTTTACCCTTTAATTGGGGCTATCAGTCTCTTGAATTCACTCCAATTCCTTGCTAGCCTATTTTTCATAGACTTGGGTCATCTTTCTCAAGAACAACCCTAGTCAAAAAGGCGTGAATCGGTGTTTGCAACCACTAATTCAATATATAAAGCATGAAACAAGCTAAATATCACTAACCCAATAACAAGGAATCCCTAAAATTAAAGACCCATTAGATACCCACACTAGGGTTGGGTCAAAACCCTAGCTAATGGGTCTAGCTACTCATATTCAAGGTAGAAATCAAAATAATAGATGAAATTATAGCCATAAATGTTAAATACAAAGATAAAATCTAAGATTATGAGCTAAAGCTACTCTAAAATTACTCAAAAGGGAAAAAGGTTGTTGCTCACGAGCTCTACAAAAAATAAGATGACCTAAAAATGTGAAAAAGAACTATTTATACACAGCCAAAATTACTGGACAAAAATGCCCCTACGGAGGTTCCGCTGTCAGCGAAAAAACAGGCCCCCCAGCGGATTAACTTTCGCGGCCGCGCAATTCAATGCGCGGACCGCGCTTTTTCACAATTGGAACTCATGGGAACTCTCTGAACTATGTTTCCGCTCCCAGTGGATTTTGGGTCGCCTCAGCGAAAGAAAATAACGCAGTCGGGCAATTTGAGCGCTGACAACGTTCTTGTGATTGGCCAAGATAGTGAGCTCTCTGATCTTTAATTTCCTCTCTCAGCGGATGTTTTGTCATGGCCGCGCCAATGGTTTCACGGCCGCTCTTTTATTTCTCTGTCAGCAGTTCCACATAAGCCCAAATCCATCTCTCTGAATCTCCTTCCACGGTCGCCCTCAGATTTCCACCTCAATGGTCAAGCTTCTGCTACATCGTTAAAATAGTACTGTCAGCGCTTTTGTTGAGTTCATGGCTTGTGCAAGTTTGGCTCCTTTTTTAGTTTGTTTTGGCCTCTTTGCCTCAATTTGATCCAAAACTTGCAAATAAGCACCTTAGGTTAGTTTTCCGGAGTACCTTAGTGCATTTTCCCCCTAAAACCTAAGCAAAAGAGAGTAAATAATCGGTTAAAATCCCTATTTATCATAACTCCACATCTATCATAGACCCAACCAAATCAAACCTAGTTTCTAAGTTCACAACAGTTTCAGAATCAGCCTCATAAGTAGTTCTTGGTACAGAAGATACCTGTTCAGAATCAGAAGATCCTGTTGCTTCCCTCTCAGTCGCTGATTTAAAAGAATCGCTCGAATTTTGTGATTCTTGAGCCTCACTTGATTGAAGCTTGGCATTTAATTTTCTTGCTAAAGAGCCACTGGCCACTGTCTTTGTAGCAAGCATCTTAACTCTCCTCTTTTTAGGTTCGGGTTAGGACTGGGTTGGGGATGGGTGGAGCTAGGTTGAGGATGGGTTGTAGAAGACGAAGACGGAGAGGAGGTGGTGGAGTACCAGGATTGTTCCAGGGGTTAGACATTTTGATTTTTGGCTGATGAAGGAAGAAAGAATCTGGATTGAAGTTGAGAGCAAAAAGAGAAGGAAGGTTTTCAACGGTCTTCAGAATTGATGAGGGCTTACAGAAATGATTATGTGGGATTTAAAAGGGATGGTTAATTAATATATAACGGCAGCCTTTTTTGGGTCAAATATAAGTCTAATCACTTCTGCAATTGGTTAGCTGGAAATGACGGTTACAGCTTCCCTAGGTTCTAGGTGTTTTAATACAATGGGATTCTTAGCGTAGACGGAACTGGTTCAAAAAGGATAATGGATAGATTTTGAAAAGATTTTGAGTTTAGGTAGAGTTCTGCTCATGATTAACTATTAATATTACGAAATGTATATAGTGGAGAACACATACCTCACCTTTCAGATGAACTAGCACTGATGAACCAGGTTCATCATTTGAGAATCCTCTTGATCAAGCCTCAATTTTTCAATAATAGAAAAAATAGCATTAGTAACCAGTGAGTCATATCAAAACAAATTAAAAGAGTATGCTATTTACGGCATGAGCCTGAGTAACAATTAATCTGATTACTTACACAAGCTTCAGATTTTCTAGCCAATTTTTTTTAATTTTAAATTCATATACACTCTGAACTGGTTCAATTAGGTGATCGTAATCATCCCTAACTCTATATTGTTCCTTTCAAAATTCTCTCTACTCAATGCTTTAGTAAATATGTCAGCAATCTGTTTATCAGTGGCACAGAACTCTATGGTGATCAATCACTTCTCATAGTTGTCCCTTAAAAAAATGATGTCTAACATCTATGTGCTTTGTTATTTTATGATAAATGGGGTTATTTCTCATACTGATAGCGCTAGCGTTATCACAAAAGATAGCGATACATCCAACATCGATTCCAAAATTTATTAGTTGCTGTTTAATCCACAATAGTTGAGCACAACATGAGGCTGCAGCCACATACTCAGCCTCAACAGTAGATAGAGCCACAAAATTATACTTTTTAGTGGCCCAAGACACGATGCATGAGCACAGAAAAATGTGCCATACCTGAGGTGCTCTTTTTATCCACTCGAAAACCTGCATAGTCAGTATCAGCATATTCCACAAGATTAAAGTTACTACCTTTTAGATACGAAAGACAGAGATCAGTGGTGCCTTTTAGGTATCTCAAGATTCTCTTTACAACGGTTAAGTGGGATTCCTTTGGATTAGCCTGAAATCTTCCACAAAGTCCTAGATTGAAAACAATGGCAGGCCTACTAGTAGTGAGATAAAACAACGAACCAATCATTCCCCTATACAAATTTTGATCAACAGATGAACCAGGTTCATCTACATCTAGTTTTGTGGTTGTTGCAATAGAAGTGTAAATTTCTTTGGAATCTTCCATTTTAAATCTTTTAAGCAACGCTTTTACATACTTTTGCCGATGGATCATAGTTCCATTTGAATTTTGTTTAATTTGTAAGCCTAAAAAGAAATTAAGCTCACCCATCATGCTCATTTCAAATTCACTCCCCATTAGTTTAGCAAATTCTTTACTTAGCTTATCAGTAGTTGCTCCAAAGATTATTTCATCTGCATATATCTAAACTACCAAGAGATCTTTACCTTTTTCCTTCAAGAATAAAGTACTATCAATTTTACCTCTCTTGTATTCATGCTCAAGCAGGAACTTTGATAATCTTTCATACCATGCTCTGGGAGCTTGCTTGAGTCCATACAGTGATTTGTCAAGTTTGTACACATGATCAGGATTTTCCTTATTCTCAAACCCAGGTGGTTGCTTGACAAACACTTCCTCCTTTAAATAGCCATTTAGGAAGGCACTCTTGACATCCATCTGTTAAAGGGTGAATTCCATGTAAGCAGCAAAGGCTATGAGGAGTCTTATTGCTTCCAGCCTTGACACTGGAGCAAAAATTTCATCATAGTTTATGCCTTCCTCTTGACTGTATCCTTGAACTACCAATCTTTCCTTGTTCCTTGTAACTGTTCCATCTTTATCAAGTTTGTTTCTGAAGACCAACTTTGTTCCAATTACTGATCTATCCAAGGGTCTTGGTACCAGATGCCAAACTTGACTCCCTTAAAATTGGTTGAGTTTATCTTGCATTGCATTTACCCAATCTGCATCCTGCGAAGCCTCAACAATATTTTTAGGTTCAATAAGAGATAGGAAAGCATCAAAGGAACAAAGATTCTTCAAAGAAGACCTGGTTTTGATTCCAGAATTTGGATCAGTGATAATGTTCTCAATGGGGTGAGAACTTTGTGATATATGTAAGGTTTCACAACCAACTTGTTACTTTGTGATGTTCCTTCAATGCTTTGTTTATGTGGAACAGGTTCAAGTACAGATTCCAACGAAGTTTGGGAATTATTTTGTTCTATTTCCCCTATCATGTTGCCTGAGATGGATGAACCTGTTCCATCACTTGTTCATTCCTCCAGTGTTGCTTCGGTCTGGGTTGTGATCTAATGTGAGTTTCTAGCTAGCCCAATTGCTTCATCATCTGGTTCCTGTCTCTTAGAAAGAATGTTAGTTTCATCAAAAACTACATGTACACTTTCTTCAATACACATAGTTCTTTTGTTATAAACTTTATAAGCTTTACTATGTGAAGAATATCCCATGAATACTCCCTCATCACTTCTGGGATCAAACTTACCTAGGGAGTCTTTACCATTGTTGTGCACAAAGCACTTGCAACCAAATGCCCTAAGGTGGGATATATTTGGCTTTCTCCCTTTAAGTAACTCATAGGGAGTCTTTTCTTCAAGGGGTCTTGTCATGCACATATTTATGATGTAGCATGCAGTATTAACAACTTCTGCCCAGATACTATGAGGTAATTTACTAGAAAGAAGCATAGTCCTAGCGATATCTTCAAGTGTCCTATTCTTTATTTAAACTACTCCATTTTGTTGTGGAGTTCTAGGAGCAGAAAAATTATGATCTATGCCATGCACATCACAGAATTCAGCAAACTTAGCATTTTCAAATTCAGTGCCATGATCAGACCTAATTGATGCAAGTTGATTTCCTAATTGTTTCTGAATTTTTCAAACAAAAGAAGTGAACATGTCAAATGCTTCATATTTAGATGTTAGAAACAGTGTCCAGGTAAATCTAGAGTAATCATCAACAAGCACCATCACATATCTCTTACCGCCTTTGCTTACTATTCTCATTGGATCACAAAGATCCATATGGACCAGTTCCATCGTTCTGGTGGTACTTACCACTTTCTTGCTTTTAAAAGAGGATCTTACCTGCTTCCCCCTTGCACAAGCCTCACAAACTTTGTCTTCCTTGAACTTAATGTTAGGCAGTCCTACCACTAAGTCCTTGGAAACTAATTTGTTAAGTTGACTTAGACTTACATTTCCGAGCCTCTTATGCCAAAGGAGGGGATCAGTGTCCAGCACACTCAAGCAAGTTAGTTCATTTTCTAAAAGTGTGGACAGATATACAATGTATATATTGTTCACTCTTTTTCCCTGCAAAAAAATCTTGTCAGTGGTAAGATTTATCACAAAACATTTATAGAGGTGAATGCTACCAAGTTACCTCTATCACATAGCTGTGATACACTGATTAGGCTATATTTCAAGACTTCTATCAAATAGACATTCTCAATGGAATGAGTGTCATTTTTACCTACCTTACCAACCCCAATGATTTCACCTTTCTTTGCATTTCCAAAGGAGACATTTCCTCCTTTGAGGTCCTCAAGTGAAAGGAACTGGTCCTTGTTGCCAGTCATGTGCTTTGAGCAGCCACTATCCATGTACCATATTTGGCTGCTCCCCTTCACTTGAACCTACAAAAAGAAATCAGGGGTTAGTCGTAGGAACCCAAACTAGTTTGGGTCCCTTTCTATAAGCAAAAGGATGAATTAAATTCTTTTTAGCCCAATTTGGTAACCAATTCTTCCCTTGAACAAAACTTTTGTTCTTTTGACTGGCTTGTTCTTTTGCATTACGTTCACTTTTATAGTGATCTGTCTTACCACAGTGGATATAGATTTTTTTCTTAGGAAGAGTGAGGTACTTGCTTTTAGGATCCCATTTAGGCAGCTGATTCCCAAAGCCAAGTCCTCTCCTATTGCTAATATGATGTTCTTGTAGCCATGTCAAAGCATCGGAGGATCTGTTCCATTTATAGGTTCTGTCTAGTTCATGCTTGACCTTACCAAGATCCTCCTTCAACACTCTTATCTGTTCATCCTTCCTATACAACTCATCTTTTAGTTTACCTACATTTTCTTCTAAGGTGAGTTGAGAGGTGTCAGTTGTCTTCTTACTAGTTCCTAGTTTCAGTTTTAGATTTCCAGATTTTAACCCTAGGACATTTGTTTCAAGTGTATGAACCTGTTCTTCAGAGCAGCATTTTCACTCACAGTTTCACTAACTCTGATTTCCAGGTTTTTACACTTTGCTTTTAAAATCACAAACTCCTTAGACAGCTATTCCTTTTCCTTATTGATTACCTCATATTCATCAATAAAATCTAGCAATAATTTAGAGAGATTTTCTTTGGACAAGAATTTGATCTTGTCTTTAAGATGAAATATACTTACCTCAGATTCCTCATCTGATTCACCAATTTCCATAAGTGCTTGTTCATCTTCATCTTCATCTTACTCCTCATATGAACTTTCTCCCCAAGCAGCAACCATAGCCTTTGTTGATCCTTTGTTCTTCTTGGGATGAACATGTTCCTTCTTCCGATTCCTTCGTTCAGATCTTTCCTTATTGCATTCAACTTCCCATTGAGGGCAGTTTTTGATGTGAGGATCAGTCTTCCCACATTTGTAGCAGCCCTCATTGGTCGTCTTTTCAGGTGCCCTTGCCTTGCTGTAATTTCCACCTCTTGAGGAGCCTTTTCCTCTCATCAGATATTTCTTGAATCCTTGGTGATCATAGCCATTTTATCTTCCTCCAAATCAGCTCCTTCAATAATTCTGAGTGCCAAACTTCTTTCTTTCTTGGGAGCATCCATCTTCATGGTCTGCCTTCTAAGTTCATAGGCAGTGAGATTTCCAATCAGTTCATCTAGTTTGAGAGTTGCAATGTTCTTGGATTCCTGAATTGCAGTAATCTGTCTTTCCCAAGAAACTGGCAGAACCCTTGTCAGAATCTTCTCAACTTTATCTTCCTCAAGGAGAGTCCTTCCAAGAGATTTAAGTTCGTTGGTCAGTGTAATGAACCTTGTATACATCTCTGTAATAGTCTCTCCTTTCTTCATAGAGAAATTCTCATATTGAGAATATAGTAGAGTACCTCTAGATCTCTTCACTTGAGCAGTTCCTTCATGAGCCACTTGCAAAATGTCCCAAATTTCCTTGGCAGTAGTACAACTTTGAATTCTGATGTACTCATCTGGACCAAGTCCACACACAAGCCACTTCTTGGCCTTAGCATTCTTCTCCCACTTTCTCAAATCCTCAGCAGTGCAGTCAACTCTTGTCTTTGGCACGTCTACTCCTTCAGCATTCTTCTTCTTGGTGGCCGACCATCAGTAACAATATCCCATAGCTCGTAGTCTTCTCTAATTATATGGTCTCTCATCCTTTTCTTCCACCAGGAGTAGTACTGACCATTGAAGAGTGGAGGCCTAGCAGTTGATTATCCTTCCCAATTCCCAGGTGGTGCACTCATCTTGATCTTCTCCTAAGATGTTAGCCTCTTCAAGGTTAACCCGCTCTGATACCAATTGATGTTCTATACATCAATACCACACGGGGGGGGGGGGGGGTGATTTATGTGGTGTTCGATTTTTGCGTCCACTAGTTATAGAAGGACCAGATCCTTCTATGTGTTCCAACCTCTAGTGTTTGCGGAATAATAAATACAGAAAATAAAGAACACAAAGATTTTTACGTGGAAAACACTTGGCTCAAAAGGTGAAAAAACAACGACCTATTTCCCAGTAGGATTTTCACAAAACCTTTTACTAAATCAGTGAGCCAAACAGCATTTACAAAAAGTCTTTTGTAACCCCCTTGTAGCAAACTAGCCTCTAGCTATTTGCGACAAACTCCAAGTTAGTTATAACTTGAAACACACAGTACCTATTACAAACGCTTCTAGATAAAGCTGAAAAGGTACAAGTTGAAATCACCTACAAATGAACTAGACTAAAAAACAACAGTTGGAACTAGTTCTTCTAGCTGGTTCAATTAGCTTCAGATTCGCACACTCAAATCTCACCCGAACTGCTTGCAAAATTGCCTCGCTATTTTTCTCTCAATTCTTGCTTAACTTCTTCTTTCGTGCGTGCCTGTACAATAAGAACAATCTGCAATATATTAGATTAGTAGACAAGAGATTAACTAGAGTTCTAATGCTACTCTTCCTTTGTGGAAGAATTCTAGTTAGTCTTAACTTCTCAAATCCTTCCTTATATTTGATTCTGTTCTTATTGTATAAGGAGTCCTTCACCTTATCATTTTGCAATCTTTTTTGAGATATCTCTTATCTTACCGGATCTTGTTTATCTCCTGCATATGTACCTCACGTGATTTTAACTCTGGTTGTGCATATGTCTGCTAGTGATGGACCTGGTTCATTTCTGAGTTCCTTTGTCAATCTTCAAAACCATTCAATTTCTTGGGCCAACAATACTTCCAGAAAATTCGAGGAGAAGGACTGAAATTCGTCGTCGTGACCCTCGCTTCCTTCACTACAAAGATACTCTATACTGTCACGACCCCAAATCCTAACCGGCCGTGATGACACCTATCATGGAACTAGGCTAGCCAACCATTTCAGACTATCAATATAAATATCATAATTTTCCCAAAAATTTAGCAGATTTTAAAATAGCAGAATGAGATGAAACAAATACACATTTCTCCAAAAAAGTAGAGTACTGTCATGAGCATCTAAGACTGAAAATATAATGTACAACATAGTGACTTGCTACAACAAAAGTCTGGGGTACAAAAGACCAAAAGAAACTATGATCTGAGGGAAGGAAAGGAAGTGAGTTGGGGACGCTGAGCAGCTACCTCAATCCTCGAACAACTCCAAGCTCGTCTGAAAATCAACTAGTGAGATGGTCCGGTACTTGGATCTGCACACAGAGGTGCAGAGAGTAACGTGAGTACGCCAATTCAGTAAGTAATCAGTGTAACTAAAAACTTGAGGGTAGTGACGAGCATTTTAATCATGTAAATCCATATAATGAATATCAGTGGAAATGAATACATCAAGTCAGGGATCTACAATTCCGAATATTTCATAAAACTCCGATTTCCATTTAAAAATCTCGTATAAAAACATTTACCCAACATTTATTATAGAGGCTCAGTGTAAAGAAGAGTAAACAACATTTTCATAAAATATAATCCCCTCGGGCACAGTGTCACTCACAATAAAGCCTCTCGAGTAAGCCTCTCAGTCACTCGTGACTCCACTATTAGTATCTCATGCTCTCACTTAACACTCGTACTCAGCGAGTACCATGAACACACACAAATGCTGCGGCGGGCAGCCCGCTCCACTACTATATATATATATATATATATATATATATATTTATACAGTTGCGGTGTGCAGCCCGATCCATATATATATATAACATACATTGCAGCGTGCAACCCGATCCATATAATAGTCGACTGCGCTCACTAGGGGTGTACAGACTCCTGGAGGGGCTCCTTCATCCCAAGTGCTATATATGTTGCGGAGTGCAGCCCGATCCAATATGTATATTGCTGCGGCGTGTAGTCCGATCCATATATAACATATATTGCTGCGGCGTGCAGCCCGATCCATATATATATAATCTATATTGTTGCGGCGTGCAACCCGACCCATATGTAATATATAACATATATATTGCTGCGGCGTGCAACCCGATCCATAGCTATCCTCACATACTCGGCTCTTGGCCTGACTTAGTCACCCTCACAAGCCACTTGGGTAGTTTATCTCAACTTACGGGACTCAGCCCAAAATACTTTTTAGCATTTTTAAAGCGGTGTGATAATAATGACAATGACAACAAGTAGGAAACATGACTGAGTTCACAATTGTTCTATCACGATAGTAGTAGAATAGTGTAAAATTACCCCTAAGGGTCTACACAGGTCGGCACAAGGCCCCAAACATGGAAAATACCCCTGAGGGTCTAAACATGTCGGCACAAGGCCCCAAACATGGCTCACAGCCCATAACAGGTATAAACTTCTGAAAGACAGGATGTCGTAAGGTTTCAAATAGAATACGCTGCTTAATAGTCACTACGGGACGGACCAAGTCACAATCCCTATCGGTGCACGCCCCCACGCTCATCACCTAGCATGTGCGTCACCTCATTTATCAACACAATATCAAATAACGGGGTGTCATACCCTCAGGTTTGGAGTTACAGTCGTTTCTTACCCAAAACAGCCAAAAAGTTACTCCGCGATACGCTTGCCCCTCGAATTGGCTCCCAAATGCTCTGATTCTAACCAAAACCAGATTAACATCATCAATATATGCTACCGGAACAAAACCCAATCGAAAGATACAAATTTTAGCACAATTCTCGAAATTTGGCCAAACCCGAGCCCCAGACCCACATCTCAGAATTCGATAAAATTTACATCACTAGAGTCCTCGTCCTCCCATGATTCTATACATACCAAGAACACTAAAATCGGACCACAATTGCCCACTCAAATCCTCAAAAGAAAATTCCAATCCCATCACTTAACCTCCCCAAATTTTGGGTTTAATTTCAACAATTTTCCGGTTTAATTACTTAGAAAACGATATAGAAATGATTTATGAAGTTGGAAACCTTACCTCCAAGTGAGCCTCTTTGATTTCTTCTTCAAACCCTCTCAAATAGCTCTAAACCCGTTTATCAATGGAGGAAAGTGGTAATAATTTCGCAACAGTGGGTTTTAAAACATTCTGCCCAGCACTTATAATCCCTTCAGTGCGATCGTGACTCTAGCCATGCGATCGCGATGCACAACCAGCCCACTCTATGAGATCGCATACCAACACACGCGATCGCATAGAACAAATCTCCATCCCACACATGCACCTCAGAACCTCTATGCGATCGCACCAAAGCCCACGCGATCGTACTGCTTCACCTGCTCAACCTATGCGATCGCAATCCTAACCACGCGATCGCATAGAGAAAAATATATGCCCCACTCTTTTACTCTACGCGATCGCGGATGAATCCATGCGATTGCAGTGAAGAAATCACTACTGCTAAAACACAAGAAAACAACATACTTCTTAAGGCCAAAAAGTGCCCGTTTGAGCATCCGAAATACACTCGAGGCCCCCAGGACCTCAACCAATCCTACCAAAACACCCCATAACATCATTCAAACTTAGTTGAGCCCTCGAAACACCAAAAACAACACGAAAACACCAAAATTACATCAAATTCAAGCCTATGAACTTTGAAACTTCTAAATTTCGCCAATGATGCCGAAACTAACCAAAACACATCCGATTGACCTGAAATTTTGCACATATATCCAAAATGACATTACGAACCTGCTCCAACTTCCGGAATCCCATTCCGAACCCGATAGCCTATTTTCCACCGCCGACCGGAAATCGCCAAAAACTAACTTTCGCCAATTCAAGTCTATTTCTACACCGGATACCAAAACTTAATTCCGAACACACTCCTAAGTCCCAAAGCATCTAACAAAGCTATCCGAGCCATAAAATTCGCATTCCGATGTCATTTACCAATAAGTCAACTCCCAGTTGACTTTTTCAACTATTAAGTTAATTTAAGAGACTAAGTGTCTCAATTCTCACCACGACCACTCGGAACCAAAACCAAACGACCCAACACAACATAAACAGGCTGAGAAATATATGATAAAGCAGAAATGAGGGAAACAGGGCTAATCTCATGGAACGACCGGCCGAGTCGTTACATCCTCCCCCTCTTAAACAAACGCTCGTCCTCAAACGGGTCTAGAAACATACCTGGAGTCTCGAATAAGTGAGGATATATTTCCCGCATCTCCCGCTCGGTCTCCCAGGTGGAATCCTCTACCGGCTGTCCTCTCCACTGAACCTTCACTAAAGCTATATCCTTAGACCTCAACCCTCTGACCTGACGACCCAAAATAGCCACTAGCTCTACCTCATATGACATATCACCCTCGAGCTGAACCGTGCTGAAGTCCAAAACATGAGACGGGTCACCAACATACTTCCGGAGAATCGACACATGGAACACTGGATGAATACTCGATAAGCTGGGAGGCAAGGCAAGTCTACAAGCCACCTCCCCAACCCTCTGAAGCACCTCAAAAGGCCCAATAAACCGTGGACTCAGCTTTCCCCTCTTCCCGAACCTCATAACACCCTTCATGGGTGACACCTTCAGTAGTACCTTTTCCCCAACCATGAAAGACACATCTCGGACCTTCCAGTCCGCATAACTCTTCTGCCTAGACTGCGCCGTGCGAAGACGCTCCTGAATTAATTTCACCTTACCCAACGCATCTTGAACCAAGTCTGTGCCCAATAGCCTAGCCTCGCCCTGCTCAAACCAACCAACCGGAGATCTGCACCTCCTACCATATAAAGCCTCATACGAAGCCATCTGGATACTCGACTGATAACTATTATTATATGACAACTCCGCGAGTGGCAGAAACTGGTCCCATGAACCCCCAAAATCAATGACTTATGCACGCTACATATCCTCCAAAATCTGAATAGTACGCTCGGACTGCCCTTCGGTCTGAGGATGAAACGATGTTCTCAACTCGACCTGAGTACCCAACTCTCTCTGTACGACTCTCCAAAACTGAGAAATGAACTGAGTACCTCCGTCAGAATTGATAGAAACTGGAACCCCATGCAATCGGACAATCTCCCTGATATAAATCTCAGCTAAACGCTCCGAAGAATACGTAGTACCAACAGGAATGAAGTGCGCGGACTTGGTCAGCCGATCCACAATAACCCATATAGCATCAAACCTCCTCGAAGTCCGTGGGAGCCCGACTACGAAGTCCATGATGATCCGCTCCCACTTCCACTCCGGAATATCAAATCTCTGGAGCAGTCCACCTGGCCTCTGGTGCTCATACTTGACCTGCTGACAATTGAGACATCGAGCCACAAACTCAACAATATGCCTCTTCATCCGCCTCCACCAATAATCCTATCACAGATCCTGATACATCTTTGCGGCACCCGGATAGATGGAATACCGCGAACTATGGGCCTCAGCTAGAATAAAATCTCGAAGACCATCCACATTGGGCACGCAAACTCCGCCCTGCATCCACATGACCCCATCATCACCAATAACCACATCCCTGGCATCACTGCGACAGACCCTACCCTGAAGAACAAGCAAGTGTGGATCATCATACTGGCGTGCTCTAATCTGATCATAAAAAGAAGACCTGGAGGCTACACAAGCCAATACTCGCGGAGGCTCTGATAGATCCAATATCACCAACTGACCTGCTAAAGCCTGAACATCAAGTGCTAAAGGTCGCTTTGCTACTGGAAGGTAGGCTAAACTCCCCAAACTCTTCGCTCGGCGACTCAGGGCATCGGCCACTACATTGACCTTCCCCGGATGATATAAGATAGTGAGGTCATAATCCTTGAGAAGCTCCAACCACCTCCTCTGACGCAAATTCAGATCCTTCTTCTTAATCAGATGCTGCAAACTACGGTGATTAGTGAAAATCTCACAATGCACTCCATACAAATAATGATGCCAAATCTTCAAGGCGTGAACAATAGCTGCTAGCTCAAGATCGTGCACTAGATAATTCTTCTCATGCACCTTCAACTGTCTGGACGCGTAGGCAATCACCTTACCATCCTGTATCAAGACCGCTCCAAGGCCAACTCTCCAGATATCATAGTAAATTGTATAAGAACCTGAACCCGTAGCCAAAATCAATACCGGAGTTGTAGTCAAAGCTGACTTGAGCTTCTGAAAGCTCTCCTCACACTCCTCAGTCCACCTGAACTAAGCACCCTTCTAGGTCACTCTGGTCATACGTGCTGCAATAGATGAAAACCCCTCTACGAATCAGCGATAGTACCCTGCCAAACCAAGGAAACTGCGAATCTCAGTAGCTGATGATGGTCTAGGCCAGATACCTTCTTCTGATCAACCTGAATACCCTCACTGGACACCACGTGCCCCAAGAATGCTACTGAATCAAGCCAGGACTCACACTTCAAAATTTTTGGATACCATCTCTTCTCTCTCAAGGTCTGAAGCACAACTCTCAAATGCTGCTCATAGTCATCCCGAGATCGGGAATACACCAAGATATCATCAATGAACACGATAACGAAAGAATCCAGATAAGGTCGTAATACACTGTGCATCAAGTGCATAAAGGCTGCTGGGGCATTGGTCAGCCCAAATGACATAACCAGACACTCATAATGACCATATCTAGTCCTGAAAGAAGTCTTCGGGATGTCTCGCCCCCGAATCTTCAACTGATGATAGCCGGAACGCAAGTCAATCTTAGAAAATACACTGGCACCCTACTATTGATCAAACAAGTCATCTATACGAGGCAAGGGGTACTGGTTCTTCACCGTAACTCTGTTCGGCTGCCGATAATCAACACACATACACATAGAACCATCCTTCTTCTTTACAAACAACACCGGTGCACCCCAAGGTGACACACTACGCCGAATGAACCCCTTATCTAGCAGTTCCTGAAGTTGCTCCTTTAATTCCTTTAGCTCCGCTGGTGCCATACGATAAGGTGGAATAGAAATAGGCTGAGTGCCTGGCACCAGGTCAATACCAAAATCAATGTCCCTGTTAGGTGGCATGCTTGGCAGGTCTGCAGGAAACACGTCCGAAAAGTCACGGACCACAGGAACCGAATTAATAGCGGGAGTCTCACCACTGACATCCCTCACAAAAGCCAGATACGATAAACACCCCTTCTCAACCATACGCTGAGCCTTCAGGTAGGAAATCACCCTGCTAGGCACATAATCAAAAGAACCTCTCCACTCAACCCTCAGACATCCGGGCATAGCTAAGGTCACTGTCTTAGCGTGACAATCAAGAACGGCATGACACGGAGATAACCAGTCCATGCCCAATATCACATTAAAATCGACCATGCTGAGTAATAGTAGGTCCACTCGGGTCTCCAGGCCCCCAATAGATATCACACACGACTGATACACACGGACCACAACAACAGTATCGCCCACCGAAGTCTACACATGAACAGATGTAACTAAAGACTCACGGGTCATATCCATAAAATGGGCAAAATATGAAGAAACATAGGAATATGTAGAACCAGGGTCGAATAAAGCCAAAGCATCTCGGAAACAGACTAAGACAATACCTGCAATCACTGCATCGGAGGCCATAGCATCTGGCCTAGCTAGAAAGGCATACATACGGGCCTGACCTCCACCTGCTCGACCTCCCCCTCTAGGGTGGCCTCTAGCTGACTAACTATCACCTCTGGCTACCTGGGTTGGTGGTGAAGTAACTGGAGCTGAAGTCGAAGACTGGATCCTCAGCTGAGATGGACCTCCAAAAAGATGAGGGCACTTCCTCCTCATATGCCCGAACTCTCCACACTCATAACAGCTCCCTGGAGCTGGAGATTGGGACTGAAATGAAACCCAAGCACCAGAATGGCCACTAGGAGAACCATGCATAGAAGAACCCTGAGCTGATGGTGCTCGAGCTGCACTCTGGGTTGGAAGGGCACCGAATGAAGAATGGCCGGGCTGAAACCCGCGGGGACCATGCCCCGAAGATGCACCACTATAGGTTGGGCGGCCTGACCGAGGAGGCCTGAATGAACGGCCTCTACCATGCTGAAACTTCACCCTGGAAGGAGCACCACTAGAACGACCCGATCCACGAGGCCTCTTGGCCTCCCTCTCTACCCACTCCTGGCGGCGAACCGACTCAATATCTCGAGCAATATCAACAACCTGCTCGAATGTAGCATCTGATACTCTCTCTCGGGTCATGAAAAGGCAGAGCTGATAAGTAAGGCCATCTATAAACCTCCTAATCCTCTCCCTATCAGTAGGGAAAAACTCGGTGACATGGCGATCCAACTCCGAAAACCGCATCTCGTACTGTGTCACTGATAGCTCCCCCTAGCACAGTTGCTCAAAATGACTGTGCTGCTCCTCGCGGTGAGACTGGGGTAGCCAGGTAAGGGGTGCTGAACCAACAGGCCTACGCCTCTCAAAAGACTCCCACCAAGTGAAGGCAGCACCAGAAAACTGAAAAGTAGCAAATCTGGTCTCCAAAATCCCAGCAGTACGCAGCATCCTCTAGAACTTGTCTAGAAAACCCTAGGCATCCTCTCCCTCAGCACCACTGAATGTCGGAGGCTTTAGTGTACTGAACCTCTCCAGCCTACGCTGCTCATCATCTGGCATAGCTGGTACCACGAAGTCCTGAGCTGGAGCTACCAGTTGGGCTGGAACCGCCCCCGGTATCTACTGGCCCTGAGTAACCTGCTCAGGTGTCCGGGCAACTGGAGTCTGACTGCCTCCCCCGGCCTGAGAAGTAACGGCAACTGCCTGAGCAAGGGTGGTACACACCGTCAAGATCTGAGCCAGGGTCTCGTGAAGACCCGGAATAACAATAGGCATTGTCGGTGCCTGAGTCTGTCCCGCTGGAGCATCTGCGGCGAGAACCTGATCCTGAGTAGTAGGTGGATCAACTGATACTGCCCTGGCTGCCGCAGGGCTGGCCCCCTACCTCTACCACGGCCTCGACTGCGGCCTCGACCCCTCACTGGTCTAGCTGGTGTCTGATTGCCCCGATCGGTAGCGCGAGTCCTCACCATTTGTGAGAGAAGGAAACAACAGAAGTTTAGATTTCCAGAATCAACAAAATGGCACGACAGAATTCAAGAAAAATGAGATTGTTCCTAAGGGTTCCGCAGCCTCTCGAAGATAAGTACAGACGTCTCCGTATCGATCCGCAAGACTCTACTAAACCTGCTCATGACCATTGAGTCCTATGTAACCTAGGATCTGATACCAACTTGTCACGACCCCAAATTCTAACCGGCCGTGATGGAGCCTATCATGAAACTAGGCTAGCCAACAATTTCAGACTATCAATATAAATATCATAATTTTCCCAAAATTTTAGCAGATTATAAAATAGCAGAATGAGATGAAACAGATACACATTTCCCCAAAAACCTTGAGTCAACTGTCATGAGCATCTAAGACTGAAAATATAATGTAAAACATAGTGACTTGCTACAACAAAAGTCTGGGGTACAAAAGACCAAAAGAAACTATGATCTGAGGGAAGGAAAGGAGGTGAGATGGGGACGCTGAGCAGCTACCTCAATCCTCGAACAACTCCAAGCTCGTCCGGAAATCAACTAGTGAGATGGTCCGGTACCTGGATCTGCACAGAGAGGTGCAAGGAGTAACGTGAGTACGCCAACTCAGTAAGTAATCAGTGTAACTAAAAACTTGAGGGTAGTGACGAGCATTTAAATCATGTAAATCCATATAATGAATATCAGTGGAAATTAATACATCAAGTCAGGGATCTACAATTCCGAATATTTCATAAAACTCGGGTTTCCATTTAAAAATCTCGTATAAAAACATTTACCCAACATTTATTATCAGAGGCTCAGTGTAAAGAAGAGTAAACAACATTTTCATAAAATATAATCCCCTTGGGCACAATGTCACTCACAATAAAGCCTCTCGGGTAAGCCTCTCAGTCACTCGTGACTCCACTATCAGTAATTCATGCTCTCACTTAACACTCATACTCAACAAGTACCATGAACACACACAAATGCTGCGGCGGGCAGCCCACTCCACTACTATATATATATATATATATATATATATATATATATATATATATATATATATATATATATATATATTTATATTGTTGCGGCGTGCAGCCCGATCCATATATATATATATAACATACGCTGCGGCGTGCAGCCCGATCCATATAATAGTCGACTGCGCTCACTCGGGGTGTACAGACTCCTAGAGAGCCTCATTCACCCCAAGTGTTATATCTGTTGCGGCATGCAACTCGATCCAATATGTATATTGCTGTGGCGTGCAGTCCGATCCATAAATAACATATATTGCTGCGGCGTGCAGCCCGATCCATATATATATATATAATCTATATTGTTGCGGCGTGCAGCCCGACCCATATGTAATATATAACATATATATTGTTGCGGCGTGCAGCCCGACCCATATGTAATATATAACATATATATTGTTGCGGCGTGCAACTCGATCCATATCTATCCTCACATACTCGGCTCTTGGCCTGACTTAGTCACCCTCACAAGCCACTTGGGTAGTTTATCTCAACTTACGGGACTCAGCCCAAACTACTTTTCAGAGTTTCAAAGCAGTGTGATAACAGTGACAATGACAACAAGTAGGAAACATGACTGAGTTCACAATTGTTCTATCAGGATAGTGGTAGAATTGTGTAAAAGTGCCTCTGAGGGTCTACACAGGTCGACACAAGGCCCCAAACATGGAAAATACCCCTGAGGGTCTAAACAGGTCGGCACAAGGCCCCAAACATGGCTCACGACCCATAACAGGTATAAACTTCTGAAAGACAGGATGTCGTGAGGTTTCAAATCGAATACGCGGCTTAATAGTCACTACGGGACGGACCAAGTCACAATCCCTATCGGTACACGCCTCCACACTCGTCACCTAACATGTGCGTCACCCCATTTATCAACACAATATCAAATAACGGGGTGTCATACCCTCAGGTTTAGAGTTACAACCGTTTCTTACATCAAAATAGCCCAAAAGCTACTCCGCGATGCGCTTGCCCCTCTAATTAGCTCCCAAATGCTCGAATCTAACCAAAACTAGATTAACATCATCAATATACTCTACCGGAACAAAACCCAATCGAAAGATACAAATTTTAGCACAATTCTCGAAATTTAGCCAAACCCGAGCCCCGGTCCCACGTCTCGAAATTTGATAAAATTTACATGAATAGAATCCTCGTCCTCCCACGATTCTATACATACCAAGAACACTAAAATTGGACCACAATTGCCCACTCAAATCCTCAAAAGAAAATTCCAATCCCATGCACTTAACCTCCCCAAATTTTGGGTTTAATTTCAACAATTTTCCGGTTTACTTACTTAGAAAACGATATAGAAATGATTTATGAAGTTGGAAACCTTACCTCCATGTGAGACCCATTGATTTCTTCTTCAAACCCTCTCAAATAGCTCTAAACCCGTTTATCAATGGAGGAAAGTGGTAAAAATTTCGCAGCAATGGGCTTTAAAACATTCTGCCCAGCACTTATAATTCCTTCAGTGCGATCGCGACTCTAGCCATGCGATCGAGATGCACAGACCATCCCACTCTATGCTATCGCGTACCAACACACGCGATCGCATAGAAAAAATCTCCATCCCACACACGCGCCTCAGAACCTCTATGCAATCGCACCAAAGCCCACGCGATCGCACTGCTTCACCTGCTCAACCTATGCGATCGCAATCTTAACCACGCGATCGCATAGAACAAAATGCCTGCCCCACTCTTTTACTCTACGCGATCGCGGATGAATCCACACGATCTCAGTGAAGAAATCACTGCTGCTAAAACACCAGAAAACAACAGACTTCTTAAGGCCAAAAAGTGCCCGTTTGAGCATCCGAAATAAACCCGTGGCCCCCGGGACCTCAACCAATCCTACCAACACACCCCATAACATCATTCAAACTTATTCGAGCCTTCGAAACACCAAAAACAACATGAAAACACCAAAATTACATCAAATTCAAGCCTATGAACTTTGAAACTTCTAAATTTCGCCAATGATGCCGAAACCAACCAAAACACATCCGATTGACCTGAAATTTTGCACACATATCCAAAATGACATTATGAACCTGCTCTAACTTTCAGAATCCCATTCTGATCCCGATATCCTATTTTCCACTGCCGACCAAAAATCGCCAAAAATTAACTTTCGCCAATTCAAGTCTATTTGTACACCGAACATCAAAACTTTATTCCGAACACACTCCTAAGTCCCAAAGCACCTAGCGAAGCTATCCGAGCCATAAAATCCACATTTTGAGGTCGTTTACCAGTAAGTCAACTCTGAGTTGACTTTTCAATATTATGCTAATTTAAGAGACTAAGTGTCTCAATTCTCACCACGACCACTCCGAACCCAAACCAAATGACCTAACACAACATAAACAGGCTGAGAAATATATGATAAAGCAGAAATGGGGGAAACGGGGCTAATCTAACGGAACGACGGGCCGGGTCGTTACATATACATAAGGTCATTCGAGGGAGTACTCTTGTGATGCTTAGCGGAAGAAGAAACACTCCAAGATTTTCAAGAGGCACATTCTGGGGTACGTGGGTCACACTAGTCTGGACCAAAGCTCCACTTATATATTGCTTGGACTACGCTCGAAGATGGAAGACTTGTCAATTCCATGCGAATTTTATTCATCAACCTCCTGAAGTGTTGCACCCGACTGTCGCATCCTGGCCGTTTGACGCTTGGGGATAAGATGTTGTTGGACCACTGCCAAAGTCCTCTAGAGGGCACCTATACATCTTGGTTGCAGCTGACTACTTCTCAAAATGGGCTGAAGTTGTTTCTCTTAAGGAGGTAAAGAAGGAAATGTTTCAAGTTTCATCTGAGTAAACATAATCTATCGCTTTGGCATTCCTCGTTACATAATAACGGGTAACGGAAAGCCATTCGATAATAGGTTGATGAACACGATTTGTGATCTCTATGGCTTCAAGCAACGTAACTCTTCTATGTACAATGCTGCACCAATGGTCTAGCTAAGGCATTCAACAAAACTCTATGTAACTTGTTAAAGAAAATCATCCCTAAATCCAAACAATATTGGAATGACCGTATGGAAGAAGCTCTACGGGCATGTAGGACGACTCACTGCACACCAACACAAACGACCCCTTATTCGCTCGTTTATGGAGTCAAAGTTGTCTTGCCACTCAAGCGTCACCATTACGACTGGCTATTCAAGAAGGGATCGTTGATGAAGAAAATGCTTGACTTCGATTAGCAGAGTTGGAGGCTCTTGATGAGAAGAGGTTGGAAGCTCAACATAGTCTTGAATGTTATCAAGCTCAATTGTCTCGCGCCTTCAATAAAATAGTTCGCCCGAGATCCTTTCAAGTAGGAGATCAAGTCCTTGTCGTACGTAGGCCCATTATTACTTCCCATAAACCTATAGGGAATTTCACTTCAAAATGGGATGGGCCATATGTCATACAAGAAGCTTATTCAAGAAGTATTATCCTTGATATTGCAATGCTCCTTGACGCATGAGCCTAAACTTCATGTTCCTACACTCCTGGCCCGCATGAGTCTTAACTGTATATGGCCCACCAATAAAAAAAGTCCGCTGGGTTTAAAACCTCGAAAGATGCGGCCTAGGCAAAAGTTAGGACATAAAAATAATAATAGTAATAATAATAAAAAGAAAATCACTCATTCTGAACTACGGTATGACTTGATCCTCTTCACCGTAGTACGTAGGCAGCTTAGAGTTTTATTCTGAGTTCATTCGCATAAGTCCAAAAGATACATAATCCCCCAATCATTGTCCGAATTAAGTACGATGGAATGTAATCCATTTAATCGACACTTGAAAATTGAGCTGAGATACCGTTCTTCTGTTAAACTTTAGGTTCCATCTGATTTTGGAGGGGGGAAAATGCTATGGTAAATTGGTATCTTCAATAAAATGATTAATATCTTTTAGGAGGCTGCCAGGCATTTGCATTGAATTCTGGTAATTCGTTACGCATTCATGCTATCAGAACCTTTAAGTTTTTTGGCGAGCCTTCACGACGTTTCAAATTCAGTGAGACTTGAACCCAAAATATTTGGCGATAACGAAGCTCTTGAATTTCAATATCTAGTAATTAAAAAGGTCTTGCGATCTCGAGGCTTCCACACCAAGATACAAAAATTTGGTGAAGTTGCGCTAATTTGGAACTAGCGGCATATTGGAAACCAAAGTCGACTTCGAACTATCATCTGAAACTGTCCTTAAGGTATTAAATTTTATATTTTGGAAATGTTTTATATTTTGAAGTTTAGTTTCCAATTGATCAAACAATTTGTGATTTCGACATTCCTACACCAAGATACAAAAGTTTTGGTGAAGTCGCGCAAATCTGAATTCGTCGTCGTGTCAGAACTTAGTATTGATTTCGAACTATTATCTAAAACTATCCTTAAGGCATTAAATTTTTCATTTTGGATATGTTATATATTTGTAAGTTAAGTTTCCAAAAAATCAAACGGTTCGAGATTCTGACTCTTCTACACCAAGATATGATTTTGTTTTGTGAGACTGCACAAATCTGAAATTTTTTACGTGGTGGAATCTAAAGTTGGTTTCAAAATATTATCTGGGTCGATTCTGAAGGTGTTTGATTCTAATTTTTGGATATGTTTTAGATATTGTAGTCTAATTTTCGTGAACTCAAACGGTTTGTTATTTAGACTCTCCCGGCAAGATATAAATCTTTCGTTACAAGCGCGTAAAGCTAAAAATTATGCGACTAAGATAAATGTCAGGTAATGTAAAGCAAAAGAGAAGCAATCTTATTTAATATGAAATAAATATATACTAGGTCAATCTATCATAAATTGGCCGAATCTTCAACAGTCAGCAAATTTACGTTGTCATATAAAGAGACCTCGGTCTCAGCAGCTGAAACTTTTGCCTGAATCTCTTCAACCTCCTTTTGAGTCGCTTCTATAACACCTTCGAGGTTCTCCCTCTCTTGCTGTGATGTCTGCAACTTCTTCACAACTCTCTCCAGTTTCTTTTGACTAGAGGAAACTTTCTTGACTTTCTCACTTGCTTAAAGTTTGAACGATTCAGGACGCTCCTTAGCTTTGGAAATCAGCTCCAACTTCTCATCTTGACTCGTCTTATCAGCCAAATTGGATCGCTCTTGGTTATGCTCAAAAAGATAATCCAGTAAACACTCTAATGGAGAAATGTCTAAAATATTCGCCTTCTTCATTTCCTCGAAAATCTCAGTGATTTGCTCCCTATAATATGAGAGCAGTTCTGCACGAGTTTTGGAGAGTCTCTTGCAAATATCCTCCCAAAGTCCCAAGATGAATTCATATTTGCAATTAAAGACAATGCTCTTTCTTTTAAAAATAGACATTGTTGCATTTGTCATTGGTGGAACGCGAGTTATCCCATTTGGAGTTTGTCTTTTAGGGCTTCGTTATGAGGAAGAGATGATGCCTTTGAAGACGACTTCACTTTAGATGTAGTCCCTCGAATAGATTCATTACTCACTTGCGGCTTGTCATGTGAGGATACCACCGGATGCCCAATGGTATTTAACTGCATAAGGAAAAGGCAAACAAAGTGGGTAATTTTTTAGTGAAGCTATTCGTTCGATTAAAAAAAAGAGCAAGGTGATTGTATTTTTACCTCCTTGTTACAAGCCGTATGCATTCTTGAGGGACTATCAACACTTGGAACCTCTACGATCTCTACTGGGTTAGGCCATTTCCTTTTCCAATTTTGATCTTCATTAGTACTCTGGCTTGTATCTTGAGGAACTTGCGTACTAAATGGAAAAACTGGAGAGTTTTTTCTATATCTGTTGAAGTGCACACCACCTCTTTCAAAGCTGCCTTTGAGGATTTAAGCTTCCTTTTCTTATGTTATTAACTACTTTTGGGATTGGATTAGGCGATTCTTTAATTTTTGAGAGAATATTTCCAACACCTTGATCTTCACCTCCTAAAGGAGCAGTAGATTTTAGATCAACATTTTCTACCAAAGCTTGTAAATTATTCTCGAGAAACATCCCATGCGCTTTCTCCCACCAAGACATATAATTGGTGGAGAAAGGCTTCTCCACCGGATCTCCCGTTAGGGGAAAAGACGCACGTGACACAGACTGATACAGCGTGCAAATCCTCCAAAATCTGAGTCCTTCATCTAAAGAGGCGTTGTGGACATCATTCTCCAAAAATCGGGGGCGTTCTGGTAAAACTCAAATTGACCACCAAACCGATGCGGGCTATATGGCTCGATGATGAATGAGTCACCATACCTCAAAGGGAGGTAATTAAAACGTAAGCTCATGAAGTAATTTGACTCCAACTCTTGAGGGGCATCATTATCCACATAATAATAAGGACGAGAATTGGTTAACATTGTTGGTGTCCAAACTATATCCTCCCCATTATGGATGCTTTTCTTGCATCCTTCTCGTCAAAGTACCTCGCAGCTCCCTCTCCTGAGTAAGCCACCATCAAAGGGACAGACGGACCCTTAGCAAGTGGATAATGGGTTTTGAAGTAATGTGCAAGCCATCCGTAAACATAATGGATGGGAAAACAAACTTTTACCTGATCAAGTTGGGAAGAACACGAAATCTTATTCAAATCATGATAAATACTCGCAAAAATTGGGACCGCAAGGCTAATCTTTCACCCTCTTGCCATCATGCTTGCCATCTTAATAGTCTCGGGATGAATGAAGTTTTATGGCTTAGGAAAGACAAAGGCCCATAGCTAAATTGATAAGAATGCTGCTATATATGTTTCGTCTTTCTTGTCAGACCTCACCCTAAGCTTAGAGAATATAGCTTCTTGATCACTCGACCACCTAGTTGTCTCGGGAATAAATCCGTTGGGATTATGTATCGAATTTAGGCGCACGAATTTCTTTTCCTTTCGCAGTGGGCGAGGTTTATATATTAAAGTTTTTTACACCAAAAAATTTTCCACTTGCTCAAGGAGACTTTTTGGTTAACACTCGTACCTTAAGGTGATGGAAGGCATCAACTAAATACTCGCAAGATCGAGGAATATATCTCATCTGTTTTTCGTCCAAACTGATGAGTTCTCTAGTCGCAGGTACCACTTCTTCGTACGGAGAACCTGCAGGGCAGACCTCCAAGGATATGCAAGTCCCAAAGAGAGATAGATAGATCCCCGACTGATGTAAGAAGCGTGTTCGTCTTGGGGCACCAAGCCTCACAAAAATGCTTGCAAAATGTTCGAGTTCCGATCATAAGTGAAAAGTGAGGCGTAGACAGCATCGTAAATCTTTATTGTACCCAGGGTTTGTTGGCTTCCACCAAGTACAACTTCAGCCCATTCCCAAAATCCTGGAATATGATGATACTCGCCCTCGATTGTTGTTGTGTTTCCCCAATGTAATTCGCCTTGAATTATGCGACGCCCTAAGTTTGGAAGGGTGCTAGCAATGTGTACGTGGCGATGGATTGGCGCTTGGAGAGACCACATCTTGGACAATGTATTAGAAGTAGACTTGTGCTTCAAGGTTCAGTTTTCTACATGAAGGGAGTTCCTCAAAGAAGGCCATGAGGTTGCATACCGGTCATCTTGTAGGGTGTGACCCAAAATCTTGGTTTGTTCTATTCCATCTTCAGTCTCCATTACGAGATATCTAAGTTTGGAGGAAGGTGAGGTATAGTCTCTGAAACCTTTTATCTCTTCGGACTGCAAAAGAAAAAGAAAAAAAGGTCATCAAAGTCCAAATCAAGAATATTACAATGGGCACAAAGGTCTAAATGGATGAAATGGCCTCCGATAGTCGGGCCACATTGAGAGTAATTTCTCCGATAGTCGAGCCACATTGAGAGTAATCTCTTTGATAGTCGGGTCATTTTGGGAGTAATATCTCTGATAGTCGAGCCACATTGAGAGTAATCTCTCCGATAGTCGGGTCATTTGAGAGTAATCTCTCCGATAGTCGAGCCACATTGAGAGTAATATCTCCGATAGTCGGGTCATTTTGAGAGTAATCTCTCTGTTAGTCGAGCTACATTGAGAGTAATCTCTCTGATAGTCGAGTCATTTTGAGAGTAATCTATCCGGTAGTCGAGACACATTGAGAGTAATCTCTCCGATAGTCGAGCCACATTGAGAATAATCTCTCTGATAGTCGAACCACATTGAGAGTAATCTCTCCGATATTCGGGCGGGAATGACTAACCATCCTTTCATACTCTAAGATAACCATCTTCATGCAAGAACTTGTACTTCTCGTTTGACCTACAAAAAAGAAAGAAAGAAAGAAAGAAAGAAAGAAAGAACAAAGGAAGAAAAGCAAAAGAAGAAGAAATTATCTTTGCGTCAATATTTTCGAGTCGTCAAAAACAAAATCTGAAGTAGCTAACAAACTGCAATTGATGTTCGTAAAGGGAATGAATACGGGTTTATATATCTATCGAGATGTGGCATTAAATATTTGTTGGGTGATGTGGGATCACCTGTTAAGGCGGCAACACGATTTCATTCCCAAAATGAAATAGGATTCAAGGAATTGTAGTTACCTCCTAATATTTAGTAATCATAGCAAACTTATCAGAGACAAAAAAATATTTTTTTGCCAAGAATAAAGGTTGCAAACCAAGTTCTATATGGATTACAAAGGCCACACAGATATAGTGAGATGACTACACATAGAAAGCAAGTGCAATCATTATTGTATAGCCTTGTTCTTGTTCATAATATCTATTTATGAATTATAAATTGATTGCTGGAACATCGATGCTAATATTTGATGCTCTACTAGTACTTCAAGGATTTATCGCTTCTAAGTCAAAGTTTATGTCTGAAAAATCTTGAAGTAAGGGGCATTTGTAGGCATGTAAAATTTATTGAATTCAAATTCAATAAATAATTTGGACTATATTTTAAATATACTAGTCCAAATAAATATTATGGGCTAATATAATTGAATTAATTATATAAGTCCAATATATATGGATTAAATAAATAAGTACTAATACATGGGCTAGCCCATTTAATTGGGCTAAAGTGATGAGCCCACGTCATTAAGCCCAAGACGTCATCTTTCTTGAGGCCCAGTTTGGTGTCACGTGTCAAATGACGTGGCGCGCCAAGTCAAATAGAAGAGCCAATATGATTGTGCCATATGTCAAAATGACAAGGCATACCAAGTCAAATTAAAGGGCCAATGAAACTGCACCACGTGTGCAAGTGTCATGTTCTATCAATCAAACACGACCTTGTCACATTTCAATTTGATTGGTCGAAAAAAAGTTTATTTTTATCATAATTCTTCCCTCTCATAACTATAAATAAGGGTCTTCACAACCTAGAAAAGACACCAGAAGTTATAACAAGAAGCAAGAGAAAGCTCGTGGATCAAACGCCGCAAATTTCTCTACAAGTTTCAAGCTTCAAGCAATCAAGTTCAAGTTCAAGAAATCAGGTCCAAGCTCAAGAACGAAGAACAAATCAAGGTCAAGTTCAAGCAATCAAGCTCAAGCTCAAGAACAAGATCATCGTTCGTGGTAACAACTACATATTCAAGATCAAGCTCAAAGGCCCTTGAATTTATTTACTATTGGAAAGAAGAATCAGAGGATTCATAGAGATTGTACACTCATATTATTTGAAATCAAATACTACGATTGCTGTGATATTTTTCGGTCTTGATTTAATTTTCTCAACGCAATCTACAAATAACTACAACATAATACAACTTAAATATAATTATAATACAATTTCGTAAGTATATCGTACTCCCTCCGGTCCACAATAAGTGACCATTTTACTTTTTTATTTTGGTCCAAAATAAGTGTCCATTTACATAATCAAGAAGGAATTAATTTTATTTTTCCAAATTTTCCCTTATTTACATATTTCAATGTGTCAAGGTAACAAATAATTAAGGTTAATTTAGTGAATACATCTTTTTTCTTTAGAAGTTCGTATTTCCTTAGTAGGTGTGCCAAAGGTAAAATGGTCACTTATTGTGGACCGCAGGAAGTATGTCATGTGCTCTTCTTCTTCTTCTTCTTCTTCTTCTTCTTCAAGTTTCAGTTTAAAATTCAGCCAATCAAGTCTAATCTTCCCCAAACACCCTCAAAATTAAAATATATTCTTCAAACATTATTCTCAATTGTTTGCAACAATACTCAATTCAAATAAATAATAGCTTTTGAAAACCCAAATTCAGATTCAAAAATTTTAGTGGTTGTCAATGGTGGAGAATCAAACACCTTCAAAATTTATTGACAATTTCAATTTGAACACAAATTATGCAACATGAAAAGAATTTGCTAAGTTAAAACTCTAAAGTAAAACGATTGAAATCCATTGATGAGTTCCATTAAAAATATATACAACATGAAAGGATAAAAAATAAAGAACATCAAAGGAAGAAAAATTGGAGAAATAACAGAGAATGAGATATATATATATATATATATATATATATATATATATAGAGAGAGAGAGAGAGAGAGAGAGAGAGAGAGAGAGAACAAGTATAGGAAATAACTTATTCCTTTTTCAATTCCTAATTTAAAACTAATTTGTATATAATTGGTAAATTGTATATGGCTATGTAATTAATTTAAAACTTGATTAGGGAGAGTAATAAAGTTTCATATGTAGTATAAGAATGGTTATCGTTGCTCCCACATGCACACACAAATATACGTGGTCGATAAGTAACATAGGATTGTAAGTCCAGATATCGTACCCACAGAGACTTGTGATTAACTATCAACTAAATTAAACTAAGACAATTAATCTATTCAAGCGATTTTTTAAAGTGTAATTAATTAACTACAACTAATCTAGAGTAGCAAACAAAGAGATTAAAGGAACAAGTTATCAAAATTAGACACGAATTCAATGAGAGAGGATATTCTAGAGTTATGGGTTGGTTAACAATCCGGTTGAGTTTTTCACTTAAATTGTCTAATTAATTTATCTAGTTTATTGATTGACATGGTTAATATTACTCGTAGCCTTCTCCCGAAGTACTACTCGTCTATTCAAGATAACATAAGGCCTATATTTCTATGGAATTAGAATTAACACGAACGCATTAATAATTCATGTATAATAATATTCCTATCCTAACTGCAAATCTGTTCCCCATGCTCAAGTTCAAGATCTCGCTCTAGTCAATCTTATATGCAATCTAGAATTTTCTCTCCCGAGTTCAATCCTAGATTCGTAGATAGCACTCAATTGGTGATCAAGCAATCAAATAATTAAGCGCAAGGTTGAATAAATAAACCAATATGATAAAATAATAAGAACAATTCAAGCTTCAAACTACAAAGTTCATGTAGCACCTAAAACTCTAGAACTAATAAACTATGAGATTAAAAAGAAGAGAAGAAAACAAAAAATAAGTTAGAAGCCTCCTCCAAGAATGGTATGTGTTTCTCCACGTCAATTCTCCTTCAAAGTATCTTCACTCTCCTCCAAATTAGGTTCAGAACTCCTTTTATACGAGTTAGGACTGTGTATGGCCGAAATAATCATGTCCCAACCGAAATAGGAAAAGTCTCCGCCCCCGGCGTCCAGACTAGCGTCTAGCGCCGGCCTCATCGCCGAATCCAGTAAGGATTCCAACCTTAAAATCTGTACATCAATTCCTTGGTTTGCCTTTGAGAATTTTTCCTTTCCCTTCTTCCACTTGGGGGGACAAAACCCAAAGGGTGTCCCTCTTTTTTTATTCTTTTAATTTTTTTTTCGCGTTTTATCTAATTTAGCTCCACATCTCTTCATCTTGACACTATTTTATTCCTACATAGTTAAAATATAATATTAAGTATAAAGTAATATAATTAATACTCAAGAGATGATTAAAAGTGATATAAATGTGAGGCAATGATGGTTAAATATATGCATTTTTGACGGAACATCAGTTATATCAAGCTATGAATAAAGTTGGGCAAAGATGACTTTTAGCCCGTCGCCGAAACTATGTACATTAGATAGCTGAAAATGTATATTTTTTGTATATAATAAACAAAATATGTATGTATACAAAACAAATATATTTTAAATGCTATTATTTTGAGAGTAACTATATGGTGTCATTTTACTAATCAGATTACTAATCAATCAAGCTGGAAAATATTGGCACCAAGTACTCTTTCCGTCTCAATTTATGTGAAGTGTTTGTCTGGGCACGAAATTTAAAAAATAAACTTATTAAGAATTGGTGTGGTTAGAAATCATCTTATTAAGGACAGAACGAAAAATCTAAAGTCAAATAGTTGCTAATTAAATCCCTTTTTTTTGGGAGGGATTGACTAAAAATGAAAGAATGTCACATGAATTGGGACGGAGGAAATAATATTTTAAAAGAATGTTCAATTCCATATGAAGTGAATGGCGAATACAGGACAATTAGTTCATGAGTTTGCAATCAATTCTGCACCAAACAAGAATTATCAGAATGTTGGCAAGGTTCACTTAGATGTATATAGAACAGCAACTTTGGATGGGCATATTGGTCATACCATGTGAAAACTATCAATTTTGTAACTGAGTTGAGAATGGCATCACAAAGCTCAAATCAAGAATTTGTATGAGATGAACATATTCCAAAGATAAGATTTGTTGTCACATACCAAGATAATTAACCCCTTAATTACTAACGTACAGTTCTTCCATTAGAATTTAATATTTTTCATAAGCATTAAGTTGTTTTATGAGACAAGTGTAACTTTAGCATCTGACCAAAGTGGGATTCCAAGGCAGAAGATAGACTAGCCTTTCCGGAGGCATCATTACATTTGCCAATTGCCATCCCATGTTAGTGGCAAACATATGATCACTACATATCAATCAGTGCGGATCCAACCTTATGGTTGGGTGGTATGGTGTCCGTTTGATTGATAAAATTATTATATATTTATGTGTAAAAAAATTTAAATTAGGTTAAATATATGTTCTTGTCACTTCATCATAAACTAGACAAAGATATCATGAGTAGTAGATCTTTTTGAAAGTTTTTCTCGTGTGTAAAATTCAAGTTGGAATTTATCTTGAACCTTGTCTGACTTTCTCTTTTCGTTGTACTTTTTATTTCTTTTCTTCCAATCATTTTCCTTTTTGGCTACCTCCCAATTCCCTATTTATCGTTTATTATTTTTATTTTTTTCCTCTATTTTATTACTTTATCTATGATATTTAGTAAGAACACTCAAACAAGAGCTTCCAAAATTTAAAATTTTCATAATATAAGCATTTCTCTTAATCTCAAATCTTTTAGTTTTCTTCTTTCAAAATAAAAAAAACTTGAGTCTTAGATTTAGATTGGGATCAAAATTAATTTATAATTTTTTTTTATAACAAAAAAATTTGTGTTATTCTATGATTGATAAATACAATTTAAATCTCTTTAATATTAAATTATGATGAATATTTCGCGAGCATTAGATTTATGATTTTAAGTTTTGAGATCTTGTAGTTTATCTAATTCTGCATTTACTTATGGGGTATAATTTATCCATTGAATATTTTTTTTTTTATTTTGATCGGTAGAGTTCCTTTATTAAAGTTTTTATTTTATTTGTGCAAATTTATTTTTACCATACAAAAAAATATAGTTCCCTAGTGAAAATATTGATTTTACTTGTATTATTAATAATAACAGTGTGATTCCTTCTTTACAATGTTAATTGTATTTGCTTCTTAATGTGTGAGATGTAATTTTCATACGACAATAATAACATATATACCCAATGAAATTTCATAAGTAGGGTCTGAAAAATTGATGTAATTTTTATATTTGCAAACGAAGTGTTTATTAAATTGCCCAAATAAACTAAAAAATGAACCGGACAATCGTTCCGAACAAACTATATATTAGTAGTTATTATAAGGTGTACATTAAAAAAAATTTAACACCCGCTACTTTTAAATCCTAGATCCGCCTATGCCAACCACCAACACTTTCAATTGGTAATTACCAGATATTTTATTGATTATGTTCATTAGTTACGATCCATTTCACATAATCTCCTTTTAATAAAGAAGAAAGCACTTAGAATAACATCAACTTGAAGTCCCCTCCGCACTTTCTACATGATTATTTTCACATAAATGGTGAGAAAATTCACATCTATAATGAACGGTTAAATTTTAGCGTTAAAAAGATAAAGAAACATTAAATTTTATCTATTCTCGTTCTCCACGAGGTTGTAACTAGTGTCGCAAAAAATAAACCTATAAAACAATTAGAACTTTACACCTAAGTGATAAATATTTTAATTTCACACTATTCTACATTTCCACTTACCGAAATATTTGTTGGGATCGAAATTAACAAGGCGTTATGCAGAAGCTAATAAAACAACTTTGAAGATGATAAATCAGATGGCATAGAAAATATATTAAAAAGAGTTAAACTAATCTAATGTGGTAAAAAAACTTATGAGAGAATAAATTTTCCCCCTTAACAAAACTCTTTGAAGACTACATTGTGGATGCTATTCTTTGTATGTTTTAATTGTGAGAAGGATGTCTTCAATTGATAGATGTTCAAAAATTTTCTCCCAAGACAATAGAGTAACCAACTATGAGGGAAAGTAAAAACAATTATGATAATACTTTGACTTTCTTTTAAGAGAAAATTAAAATTCAAATATGATAAGAAAATCGAGACAAAAATCCAAACAATATTAACATTATATTGTAGCTGGTAGAGAAATGTGTTCTAATTTCTCAACCTTTTTCTTTGGTCATTATTTTTTTTTAAAAATAATTATGATATTCGGGTCAACTCGCAAAACTTAATTAATTTCACGGGATATCTACCGCGTCCTGCAAAAAAAAGGTACCAGTATTGATGAATTCACTATCATGTGTCCTCTTTCTCCCAATGAGAGAAAGGAAAAGCCAATTTGGATGAAGATAAATAGCAATCAAACAAGCTGTTTTGCATGAATTATGGGAAGAATCTGAGAAATAAAGGACCACTCACTAATAATAAGGTCCAGAATGCCACTAATAATGGTTCTAGGAGCAAGACCTGACACTGAACAATTCTTTTTGAAACCCTAAGATATATCATTCTCTTTTCTATACTGCATAATGATTTGTTTTTGGCTAAGTTGGTCACATTTTTACCTGATCTTGCAAATTGTGGATTAATAAGAAATTAGGTAGGATATATTTATCTTTACTGAGGACACCAAAAGAAGGTGGATTATTTCTTTTCCTTAAAAGTAAAAGAAGAAAGAAATTAAGAAACTATTGCTTTGATGACGTAGTGCACTTTAATTTCATGGAGAAAGAATCACATCACCCTTTCAGTGAATTTGGTGGAATTTGCTTACGCAACCCCACTTTTCAACTTCATTCATTCTTATGTGATGTAAACTTGAATTTCTAGTGCTGTTTAAATGCCATATATATATATATATATATATATGATGAAATGGTAGTACTAGTTTTCAACAGGACATAGATTTATTATCCTTTATTAAGTGCAAAATCTTTTTTGACTGGGACAAACACCGATTTTGTGAAGAAAATGTTACAATAATTTGTTTGCATTCTGAAGTATATCGAGAAAAGTTGGCATGCTTAATAGTTACTCATAAAAGGATTATAAGGAAGAAGACAAGAGAAACTTTTGAAGACGACAAGACGCGAAGAAGCTTTGTGTGGAAAGTGTATTTCATTTTCCCAAAGGCCTAAAAATAGATACTCTCTCTTTATTATAATTAGGTTTTTGAAAAAGTTAAAAGATATTTATTGTTTACCTCGAAAATACGTATAACAATTAAATTTGATTTGTGATTTTAAGGATATGTGATTTAATTCAATATCAATTGATAAACAAGTAATATAGAGTGTAAAGGAGAAGAATTGAAGAATCAAACCAGTGTTACTTTGTGCTACATGGACCTCTAGCTCGATGACCTCGATGGGGGTTAGGGGTAATAAAGCGAGAACAGTAAAGTAAGAACAATAAAACTAGGGAATAATTATGAAGAACAATGAACGAGAAAATAAGATAGTATATTCTTTGTCAATGATTAGATGTGATTGCAAATGATTGGGGTCCCTTTTATATAGGAGGATCCTAATCAAGATACACTTCTATTTACAGTAAAGAATATTAGTGGTACAGCTGTATAACAACCTAGTACGGATTTGCAGTAATTCGTACAAATCTATCCCGGAATGATCTTTAGAGACGTGGCGAGAATCTTGTCCTTTCCATAACAAACTCATAATGGCATTATTCGGCATCGGTCGTACCTGACTTCAATGCTCAACGAGCACCCAGGCCCTCAAACCTCTTATTCTACCTTCGAACCCGAGCTCGACCTCTTCTGAACTTTTGCCCTCGAGGCAACATCTCTAGTCTACGAAATTGGGCTTCCCGATTTCGACCGTATACAGATAATCCTCGCGTTTCTTAGAATGAAATGACAAGAAACGATTTGAATTTTTGAGCTTCCGAAGTCCCCGATGGTGACATCATTCCCATGACGCAAGTGTTAAAACGACCAAAGCGTCCCATCGGTTCTCTTCCCCAAATCATTAAATGCATATCAGAGTTGGTCGGCCATCAGTGTCGATGAACAGTCGCTGGTTTTCTCTATATATATTTGTTTACACTTCTCATTAAGAACTTTCGCTTTTATTTGAAACGCCTCTTTTCTTCTCTAACTTCCCCTTCGCCACCAGCTCCTCCACCGTATCAACTTTAAAACCTCCACGACTTACCAACTTCTTCCTTCTTCTTCTAAAAATCAATGGCAAAAACTTCCAAATTTGTTCCTCAGAAAGAAGGAACCTTCTCTTCTTCCTCTCGTTACCACCGGCTCTCCATGAGATTGTACCGGGCAGATGTTCCTTAAAAAAGGATTTTACAGTCGAGAATCCTCCCGATGTCCCTGGCGGTCGGGAGCACGCTTCGAGGTATATAAGTTCAATTATGAAAAATCACCTCGAAGCTCTGAGAAGAGAGTGCGGTTGGGAAGAGAAGGTCGTGCTGCAGATACCTTCTCGTGAAGAGGACATCACAACCTACGTAGAAGGGTTCCTAAGTGTGTACACTTACCCCTTTACGTTAGTTCCTCTCAATTTGCTCGTGCTTGAATTCTGTAGAAGATATCAAGTTACCCTGGTCCAGATCCATTCGTCCTTTTGGCGGATAGTAATAATGATGAGGTTCTTCACTGAAAAGGTCGGGCTCGAGTTCACCCTCAGCCATCTCATTCGCTTATATCGACATTATCTTTTCCGAGGTTTGATCTAACTTCAATGCCAAACGACCAAGTCCTTCTTTGCTAGTAATGACGAAGACAGGGATCGAGATTTGATGAGACGGTTCATCCGGGTGAGGACCATCGATGTCATTCCCGAGGAGCATATGTCATTCCCCAAAAAATGGAACTTCGAACGTGAGTGGCATTATTTTCTTTAGCTTTTTCCATAACTTTTGCTAAGCTTCGCGTAATATTCTTTTCCTTTTTCCGCAGTGGTCCCGTGGATGCCCAATGCGGTCCTCGACCTCGAGGACTGGGTTCGTAAACTAGCCTCTATTTCGTCATATGACAAACGCAAGTGGCGGGACTTGTCGAAGGGCAAGTGGGAAGCAAAACACCGTGGTTCGTGTTTCAGTATTTCCTTTTTATTAAGAATGCCCCTCTTTCTATAACTTAACTTTTCTGCGGCAGGTATTGGGGAGTTCTTTGAGATGAGGCCGCCCCCTCTCGGGGAGAACGTTTAACCTTCGGCTTCAAATCCAAAAAAGGATAACAAAAAAAAGAGGTCCTCGAAGAGCGAGGACACCCAAAGCAAAGCAGAGCCTGCTCGGAGGCGTAAGAAGAGCATCGTCATTAATGTGGATATTGATCCAGTCCACCAGCTTATGGACGATGAAGACAACGAGGTGGAGGGTTCATCTTTGGTGGCTCGAACCAAAAAATCTACCGAGGTTGTCAAGCCCGTTGAGACCGGAGCCCCTAACCACGTAGAAGGGACTTCGAAAGAAAAGAGGGACGAAGGCCCTACATCGCCTGATTTGGTGACCGCTTCCCAAACTTCTTGTAGTATTCCAAAAGGAGCAAGATTCAAAGCTTCTCTCCGGAACAGAGCGCCTCAGTGATCTCCCCGAGGCCGTGATAGCATGTCGTTCCCCGTCGCACCCGACCTATTCTGAGAAGGCTATTAGGGATGCTCAGAACCTGAAGACGCCCGAGTTAGGAGGAGTCCCAAGTGAAGATGACCCCTTCCAGGGTTGCTTTGCTGGGATCGATGAAGCCGACTTTGCTGATGCAACCTCGGCCTTCGAAGAGGCCCAACGCCTTTTCTCCAGCGTAAGTTCTAGTAATGTTGCAATCTCCTTAACATTATGATTTCCTCCTTTGTTTAACTTATCATTCCTTTCTTCTTTGCAGGCGTTCAATAAATTTAAGGCCGAGCTAAGTCAGTGTGAAGCCGAGCTGCACAAATCTTTGGGCGAAGAGAAAGCCCTAAGGCTCCTTTGCGATAAAAAAGAGAAGGATCTGAAGAATCTTCGGTCGGAATTGACCAAGGCTCGTGAATACGAGGATGAGCTGGGGAAGTAGGTAACCTCTGTTTTGAAAGAATACGGGCTTCCTCTCCCATCTTTGGAGGCTAACACTTCGATGTCTCAGCTGCAGCAAAAGGTGAGATGTTGGAGCGGCTTCGAGGTGAGGTCAATCAAGTCAACTCCAAATGTAATAAATGGAAAGCGAAAATGGACACCTTCGCTGCGGCAAAAGAAGAAGCACTGGCGAGAGTATCTACCCTCGAGATCCAACTTCGGAATGCCCAAGAGAGCTGTGCGATCCAGGCCGGTGGAATTACGGAGCTCGGGGCTGGTCTTGCAAAGGCCGAGGCCGAAGTTGTGGCAGCCCGGGCTGAAGCCAAGGAGATACAAATCAATACAGACAGAACGGTTGCCATATATTTGAAGGATGTCGCTGATGCTCAGATGGAGTTGAGAGGAGCTGCCAACCGGGAGAAGTGGAGCAATAACTACGCCAGGTGCCAATCTCGGAGGGAGACTCTCGAAGAGGTCCACGCTGGGGGCTTCGATCTTTCCGAAGAGATAAAATAGGCTAAGGCAGATGAAGCTGATGCAAAATTTGTTCTCACCTCCGACGATGATGACGACGTAGAAGATGGCTAAGGTGGTTCCAGAGGTGAAGAGGAGATTGAAGAAGAGGCTGTTCCCAGGGAAGAGGCTGGCCCCGAGGGAGAGACAGACCCGAGGGAAATCACTGGCCCGGGGGGGATGCCCCTCTGGTGTAGAACTTTTTTTTTCTATCTTTTGTAATCTTCTTTTTGTTTTTCCGAACTCCTTTGTAACACCTTTTGAATATATGGAAAAGGAGTTTCCTTGATTGTTTTTCTTAGCTTTCGATTTTCTTCAAAGTTTGATCAATTTTTTATACTATAACTTTTGATGTGCATCGGCTCAAATTCGGGGTAAGGTAAACCCTTAGGTTTACTGATAGAATACCTCTTAAGGTTTTATCCTCGAGCTAAACTTTAAATCGATTTGATGTGAGCTCGGGGTGATGGGACTCTCGAGTCCGAGCTGAGTAAGGTCTCGAGCTCTGTGTGCTTTGGCCTATATGTTCTTAAATATTGTCTCTTAAGCTTTAATATTGGCCCTTAGGCTCTTTTAGGTTGGCCCTTAGGCTCTTTTTGGTTGAGCCAATTCGGCCTCTAAAGTGGCTACGATTTTTCCCTCTTTCCGGCTAAAAGACTTAGTGAAAAATTTGGTATGCCTTAGCATGTGTTTTTTGTACTCGTTGGATTTAGTTGGCTATTAAATACTTATACGTATTCAATAAATTTCTTAATACAAATACAGGTCCAAGAAAAACCTACTGAATTCGTCGAATCCGTATCTACTTCTCTAGTTCTCTAGCTTCACCCATGATTATCTACCTATTCTTTAATAATTGACATATGTATAAGGATGGGTGAAATATTTGTAAGGAAAAACTGTAAATTTTACATATTGCCTCGTGCAAGCATCTAATTCAACAAGTTTTTTTCTTGGACAATGGAAATTAAGAAACAACTAAAAGGGTTTTGGGACCATCATATTAAGACTATTGAATTGCATATTGTGTATTATACGTATTTATCTTTGTAATAGTGCTGAGTTAGCATCTTTAGTTAGTGTTAGTATTGTGATTAGTTAGTCCATAACTTTGTATATAGTGAATAGTGTTAGTTACACTGAATGCAATATTCATTTCACAGTTTAATTAACTTTCAACAACTCCTTTTTTTCTCTATCTTCGAACTATTTCTAGAAGCTTATGTATCCTCCATTGGAGGAGATTCAGAGCTCGTTTCACACCTTAAATCTCGACATGGTATCAGAGAAGAGGTCCTATCAACGACCACGCTTCATCTCGTTCTACTGTTTCTGATCATCGAGTAATCTAGGGTTTTCTTTTTTGGTTTTCTTCATCAATCATAATTTGGGGAAAACTTGAATCGGACACATGTAGTGACGATTCGTCGACGAATAGAAGAAATCTCAACTATACAAAGATTGATTCTACTATTCTCCACAAATTTCCATGGCGGTTACAGATCAGACTGATGAGACGACCACAAGGGCGGCGACACAAACGGTAATAGATGCTGGTAGTCCTCTTTATATACATCCTTCTGATAGTCCAGGTTCTACACTAGTCCCTGTTCCATTTGATGGAATAAACTATCGATCTTGGAGAAGGAGCGTACTCAAAGCTCTGTCAGTGAAGAACAAATTAGGTTTCATCAATGGAGACAATAGGATACCTAATACAACGTCTTCACATTTCCATCAACGGGAAAGGTTCAACGATAAGGTCACCTCGTGGATCTTAAAATGTCGGTCAACAGACATAGCTGATAGTGTTGGGTATGTGAACGACTCCGTTGAACTGTGGAAGGAGCTAGAGGATCGATATGATCAGTAGAACGGGGCCAAGCTGTACCAAATTCAGAAAGAAATCAATGATTTGAGTCATGGCGTGCTTGATATCACTAGCTACACGAAGATGAAGAAACTTTGGGAAGAATTGAATACTCTCAGTGTCAAAGCTCATTGCATATGTGTGTGCACCTATGGAGCGAAAGAAAGCATGCATAAGGCAGAACATGATATAAGGTTGATATAATTCTTAATGGGACTCAATGAACTGTATACGGTGGTTCGAGGAAGCATACTTATGATAAACCCCTTGCCAAACATGGCACACGCATTTTCTCTCCTGATAAGAGGAGAAACAGAGGGAATTTAGACAAAGGAATCAACTGAATGTCGATTCCACAACATTGAGTGTCAACCTAGGGGGAAGAAATTTCAAGACAAACTACTTAGATGGGACTGGAAATCAGGCTAACTACTCAGCTGAGACTGGAAATCAGGTTACAAATAGTAGACCTCGGCCCTTCTGTGACTATTGCAAACGACAAGGTCACACTAAGGACAAGTGTTATAAGCTCCATGGATACCCTCAAGGTTTCAATCAAGGACCACAACAATACAGGCAAGGTACACAGGGATACAATAACAACACAAGGTTCAACAAGGGAAGAAATTCCATGGAAAATGCAGTCACAAACGTAGAAGACGGAACTCCAAGGAAAAGGTCAAGGTCAAAACGTGAGTCTTTTAAAGGAGCAGTATGGACAAATTGTCAGCTTGTTGCAGCATTTTCAGATAGGAAACATTAGAGAGAATTAAGTTAGTGTAAACATGTCTAGTGGAGCATCAGTAAACTTGGCAGGTATGATTGCTTGCACTTCTTCAATTGATTTTGATAATCCATCATGCAAGTGTTTTAGTGTAAAAGCTGACTTATGGATATTAGATTCCGGGGCATCACACCATATGACTTTTAATAGAACTCACCTACAAAACATAGTAAGTCTACCATATCCTCTATTAGTTAAGCTTCCAAATGGTTACAAAGTCAAAGTAATTGAGATTGGAAATGTATTCCTAACACCTAAAATTGTGCTATATAATTCTTGTTCATTCCATCTTTCAAGTTTAACCTAGTGTCTATCAGTCCCCTAGCAGTACATCTCAGATGCATTGCATCATTCTCTGACACTTCATGTCTACTGCAGGACCCTTCACTGAAGAGGCCTCTGGAGATCGGTAAGTTGTTTGATGGGTTGTACTTCCTCTGTTCTAAGTGCTTGAAGAAAGTAGTCTCAAACAAAACTGTGATCCTTCTTGTTTTTCTGTTCACGCTAATGATGTAAATACTATGCACTATCTATCCACTCTTACGATGCATTCCTTATTGTAAATAATTTCATCTACAACAATAATAATAAAGACAGTGTTCCTGGTTTGCTTTCTAATTCATCTCTTAGTGATAATGTGGATCTGTTGTGGCATTTCAGACTTGGTCATGTACCCTTCAGTAAAATAAAAGGGATTCCTACTATACCTGCAACCTTTTCCACTAAACAACCTTTCATGTACAATATCTGTCATATGGCCAGACAATCTAGATTTCCTTTTCCCCAAAGAAAAACTTAAACTACTGAAATCTTTGAAATACTCCATGTGGATCGGTGGGGTCCCTATCATGTGGCGACACAGAACAATTTCAAGTACTTCCTAACTCTGGTAGATGACTACAGTAGGTCCACTTGGACACATCTCCTAAGCTGCAAAAGTAATGCCTTACAAATAATAAAGGCTTTTGCAAGCATGGTGGAGAATCAATTCAAAACAACCATTTATAAGGTCTGATAATGGTTTAGAGTTCACTAGCATGAGGCAACCTCTTTCTTTCAATCCAAAGGAATTAATCACCAAAAGACATGCCCTACACACCACAACAGAATGGAGTGGTAGAAAGAAAACATAAATATTTCATTGAAGTAGCCAGGGCACTACTCTTTCAATCCAAATTGCCACTGAGATATTTGGGAGAGTGTATACTTACAGCAACATTCCTCATCAATAGGATTCCAACTACTCCTCTAAAGAACAGATGTCCCTTCGAGCTCCTGTATAAAAAGAAGCTCAATTACTCTCACTTGAGGAGTTTTGGATGTTTATGTTACCCCACTATACCAAAACCTCTCAGAGATAAACTTGAACCAAGAACTACCCCACATGTGTTTGTACGATATTCTTTTGGCACTAAGGGGTACAAAGTGCTAAGTCTGGCTACTAAGAAAATACACATTTCCAGAGATGTTTCCTTCTATGAGTCAATCTTTCCCTTCACTCTCAATACGACTACAACTGACATTCCATCTGTTTTTCCTAGTGCACCATTCACTGATAATTCACCTAACCACATTGATACTTATATATCCCACAACATCAGTAATCAGAAAAACATCAATTCCCCAAGCCCTGATATATCACCCGCTACCTCCTCACCTGTACCTTCTTTATATGAGCCATAGGTTCTAGTAGAACAACTACAAGACATGGTTTCACCCCAACAATCACTAGAAGAACCATTGGGTTTTAGAAGATCCAATAGGGAAATTTCTCCATGGAGATTTGCATGAGGAGGTGTATATGCAGACTCCTCCAGGCCTTGAAGTGCACTCTCCAGGGTTAGTGTGCAAGCTGAACAAGTCCCTTTATGGACTGAAACAGGCAAGTAGACAATGGTATGACAAGTTAACTGAAGTCCTATATTCAAGAGGGTATACACACCCCATGCATGACTACTCGTTGTTCTACAGAAAACAGAACTCTTCTATTGTTTTTGTAGCAGTGTATGTAGATGATGTGTTCCTCACAGGGACTGACTCTGAAGAAATTAATCAGCTTAAGGCTTTCCTACATGACAAGTTCAAAATTAAAGATTTAGGGCAATTACATTACTTCCTAGGACTGGAAATCCTCCACAAACCAGATGGCATTATCATTTCACAAAGTAAGTTTGTTTTGGACCTGTTGAAGGAATATGAGTCCTTTCATTCTCCAGCTTTGACTTCTCCCCTTGATTCTACAGTCAAGTTAAAAGCTAAGGAGGAAACCCCATTATCCGATCCCACTTTCTACAGAAAACTCATTGGAAAATTAAACTTTCTTACTAACACTAGGTTAGACATAGCATATGGAGTTCAACATCTCACCCAGTTTATGCAAGATCCCAGGGAGCCTCACTTACAAGCAGCTTATCACATGCTAAGGTACTTGAAGAAGGATCCCACTCTTAGCCTATATTTCATTAATAAGGATGATCTTTCACTAGCTGCCTATTGTGACTCTGATTGGGCAGCCTACCCTAATTCTAGAAGATCAGTGTCTGGCTACATTGTGTTCCAAGGGCGAAGTCCCATAAGTTGAAAATCCAAGAAGCAAGAAACATATCCCTTTCCTCAGCAGAGGCAAAATACAGAGCTCTTAAAAAAGTTGTTGGTGAACTTGTTTGGCTATCCAGCTTGCTTGAATAACTTACTGTGTTAATTGATTTGCCAATACCTGTACATAATGATAGCCTTCCTGCTCTACACATTGCTAGGAATTCTATGTTCCATTAAAGGACTAAGCACATTGAAGTAGATTGCCACTTTGTGCGTACCAAACTTCAGGAGGAGCTCAGTTCCTTGCATCACATTGGTACATGCGAGCAGCTTGCAGATGTGCTTACCAAAGCACTCGCTGGGATCAAACATTGTTCTATACTAGGGAAGTTGGGTGTGATTTCCTCACATCCAACTTGAGGGGGGTATTAAGACTATTGAATTGTATACTGTGTATTGTATGTATTTATCTTTGTAATAGTGCTGAGTCAGCATCTTTAGTTAGTGTTAGTATTGTGATTAGTTAATCCATAACTTTGTATATATTGAACAGTGTTAGTTATATTGAATGCAATATTCATTTTACAATTTAATCAACTTTCAGCAACTCCTTTTTTTTTTCTCTCTCTCTTCAAACTATTTCTAGAAGCTTCTGTATCCTCCAATGGAGGGATTCAGAGGTCCTTTCATACCTGAAATCTCGACACATCAAGTCTGGGGTTGAGTTGAAAATGAAAAAAATTACTACTATGATTTGTAGTAAGCGCATCAATACAAATACCAAACGTGGATTAAAAAAACAAAGTTTTGGGTCCAGAAAAGAAGTGAACTATGAGTGTGAACTACTGAGACCCTGACTCACATTGACTGTCATAGATAAGTCCAGTACAGAGCAGAGTTGTCAGCCATTCACCGCACGAGCAGATCCAGCCAATCCACCTTTCCTCTTTTCCTTTGTGTCTCTTCATTTTTCGAAGTATATATTATTTTATTTATGTGTCCAAAGTGAAAACTCTTTTTTCAATTCATTTTATATCTTTCTTTAAAATAAAATATTATTCTACCTCGTGATGATGGGGTAAATTTCACAAATATTTAACCTCTTCAACTAGCTATTTTTATACTAAATGATAGTACTCCGTTCCTCACCACTGCTTTAGTTACTTAAATATTCTTTTATTTTGGGAAAATGAAATTGACGGTTCTTGTATCGTCCATTAACTTTTATACTTTCAGAAAAAAAAAAATTATGATCTGATACTCTGGTCCCCTCAATTATTGACAAATTCTATTTTTTGTGATATCTCACCATCCTCTTTTTCTTCCCCCTCCCTTTTTTTCCCTTGTGCAATCTCACCATATACTAGACAAGAAATTCAAAAAATAAATGAATAAGTAAATAAATAAACAACAAGAAATTACAATAACAAATAAGAAAAAGACCTTATAATAATAATAATAATACATTAATGATCACAAATGACAATAATGACCCGATTCCATAATTTTATATTCACAACTGACTTCACTTTAGGTGGGGTTCTCTTTGCTGGCGTGTCCCAATCAGAAGGACAAGTTCATAGCATGACCAGGGGAATCTCATAGTAAAGTAATTTAATATTTTGCAAAATATATAAACCACATCTTTTATTCAGAAAAAACAAAATACGAATTAATCATCACACTCTACTAAGCTCCAACCCCTCCCCAAAAAAAAAAGAAGAAAAAGAACAAAAAAAGAGCTTTCTTTACCTAAAAATCAAAAAAAAAAGAAGAGAAAACCATGATCATGGTTTTTCTAAAACCTGCAGTTTCGAGATTTTCCCCCCCCCCAGAAATCATGGCCAATAAAAGTGGCTGCTTAGATAGTAATAATTGATCAGTCAACCATTACTTGAACCTTGCAAAACTTTGTTCAGCAGCTCAGATAATTTTGTAGAGAGAGTAGATATTTAAATTAATCAACATCCCACAACATGTATATACATACATAGATTTGATATGCATTATATTGTGTGGGTAAAGTTGTGGCCTATACATATCAGTCGATATGCTTGATTTTCCACTACCCCCTAAACGGCGGCGACAGTCTCACTTGTGGCGGAGACATCAGATCCCTTTCCGCCGGCCACGGAGGAGTTTCTACTATCCTTCCTTGATGCAACCAATGAACACTTCTCCTTTTTCTCGTCTATATTCATTTGCTGCTGTCTACACTCTAAGCTGCAAAAAGCACTATCTCCTCTGCAAAATAATCATCCAACAAAATTAAGAATTTAAATCACACAAATACTTAAAGTAAATCTTTTTATCAGATCAGTGTACTTGAAGTAATTAAAATAAATTATTTACCATCTTTTCCAATTTACTAATCCATCCTTATTAGTACTATAAACACCTAGCCATAACTTAATTTTAGATGATATCATGAGTTTTTACACAGTGAATGGATAAATGTAGTAAATAATTTGTACTCCATGAAATAACTGAGATGAAAAATAAAAGAAAAACATATATGGAGCCGGTGTACATATACAAATCCAAACTCTATATTTCTCTTAAGAAAATATACAAATTCTTCATTTAGAACTCAGTAGCAGCTTTAAAGAGCTAAAAAAAATTGTAAGTATGTATATAATAGTACCTGTACATGTAGATATCACGACCAGGGATCAAGCGACGTTTACAGAGGAAGCAAGCTTTCAAGAAATTAGCAGTTTCAACAAAATCAGCAGACTTTCGACGGTTTCGGGTGATAGGGATAGTTTTAGCTGTGGTCAAAACACGCTGTTGTTGATCTAGAAGCTGGGTATTTGAAGAAGAGATGGGTGTGAAAGGGTTGTGAGGATCAAAGGGCTGATAATTAACAGCAGAATTAGGGTCATGATTGAGGTTGAGATCTAAGGTGAATTCAGTCATACTTGTTGTTCTCTTCATTGGTGGCCTTGTCCTCTTCCCTAGCAACATTTTTGCTACTAGCTAGTTTTTCTTCTTCTAAATTCACAGGTTCCTTTGGTTATGGAGGTGAAAGAAAGAGAGGGTTTTAGAGAGAGAAGAAGAAGAAGAAGAGGAGGAGGAGGAGGAGGAGTGAGAGTGGGGAGATTTGTTGGGAAGATAAAGCAGAGAGCCCAAGTGCAAGGAGAGAATCTCGACCGTTTGATTATGTTGCATTATTCATGCAATTTTTAAAATTCTTTTAGTGTCTCAGATTCCATTTCCGGGTCCTAACCTTACTCCACGAACCCTCCTTGAATAATTTTTTTTTAATTTATTTAAAAATGATACGTCCTATATTTTTCTTTCTAAAATTTATTTACTTTTACTATTCCCCGTTATAATTTATGTGAGTTTATTTTCTTTTTAGTCCGTGCCAAGAAAAATGACTCATTTCCTTATTTGAAAACAATTTACCTTTATGCAATGATTTATAGTCACACAAAATATATGTGCTTCATTGTATACCACAAGTTCAAAAATCTTATCTTTTTTTTTAAATATGTGTCATGTTTAATGGGTTCATATAAACGGAAAGGGAGAGAGTATTTGCTTTTTGTCGTCCCTAATGACATGATTTAACGTGCTCACTTTATTTTTTATAAGAAGGGAGAAAATGAAAAGATATGAAAAGCTTTCACCGCCATTTAATTAAAAGAAAATATTGAACTTCTCATACAATATTTCAAATATCAAAAAGTTTTTTTAATTTTTCAGAATTCGGGTTCAATCAAACACTTTGATATGGGACTGTGTATAATTTGGTAAATACTGAATTAATGTATCGAAATTGAAAATTTTGATATTTGATATTCGATATTTTGGTATTCAATATAATATTTGGTTTAAGTTTTAAAAATAATTTAGTATTAGGTATGGTATTTGGTATTAATAAAATACCGAAATACCGATACCTTACTGAAATATATATTATATTACATAATACACATATTATTAATTATAACATAAATATAAAAAATCCTAAGTTTTACTTCCCTTTATTTTATAAGTTCATCAATTAACTCTAAGCAAGTAGCAAGACATTTCTAATGACCAAATTTATTCCTTAATGTATAATTTTCTCTCTCTGGGTTGATATTTGCTAGTTTTGGACAAGACTTTTGTCAAAAAATATTTTTGTTTTGTATTTTTGAGTCCTTTAATTAAGAATATTACAGTCTATGACTCGACGAATTAGTTAATATTCAAACCGAATAAATCGAAGTTACCGAACCGAAAACAAAAGGAGAAAAGCCGAACTATACCGAATTTAATTAGGTACTGTATTTGTAGAACATTTTAAGAAATCAAATACCGAACCGAAATGTCTAAATATTGTACTGCACTGACCAACGAACACCTCTAATTGACGGAGTACCTTTTTTATTTTCTAAATATGATTCACTCACTAAAGAGATGTAACAATCGATCGGTCATTTTGAGCTCTAGCGCGTTGTTCGGTGATTTGAGGCCTTGAGTATCGTCACTTCATGTATTATGACTTGTACGTTTGGTCGGAATTGAATTTTCGGGATGTTCGGAATTGATTTGGCAATTCTAATTTCGTAAGCTTTAAGTTGGAAGAATTGGCTAAGATTTATTTTTGAGTAAACGACATTAGAATCGGGATTTGAAGGCTCCATAGGTTCATATGATGATTTTGGACTTGGGTGTATGTTCGGGTTGAGTATCGGATCACCCGGGAGCATTTCAGCGTTTATTATGGAAAGTTAACATTTTAATAGTTTAAGAATTTCCTAAGTTTAGTTTGGAGTGGGCTTAGGTGTTATCGATGTCCGTTTGTGATTCTGAGCATTAGAATGAGTTTGTATTGTGATTAATGACTTGTACGCAAATTTTGGCGTTATTCCGGACTGTGTTTGCTATGGTTTGGATGCGTTCATCGAAGTTTGAAAGTTAAAGAAGGATTTCAATCGTCGATCCGTAGTTTTGATGTTGTTTGGCGTGTTTTGAGGCCACGACTAAAACTATAATGTGTTTTGGGCGCGTTTGTATAATTGGTTAAGGTCCCGAGGGCTTCGGGTGGATTGTGAATGGTTAACGAATCGATTTTTGGACTTAAGGAAATGCTGGGTTTTTCTGGTTACTGGTGCATCTCTTCTTCGGAAGCTAGGTCGCAGAAGCAAGGGTCGCGTCGCAGAAGCGGACGGGGTTGAACTGGCTGAGTCGCAGGTGCAATGAAGTTCCTACACTTGCATAACCGCGGATACGACCATTGGAGCGTAGGTGCGGACCTTGGTTGGGGGAAGCTAGGACCGCAGATGCGGTCGAATACCGCAAAAGCGGACCCGCACCCGCGGATGAAGCGTAGCAGAAACGCTGGAGAGGAAGCGATACGGAAGTTGAGGGGCCTGAAGGGATCCGCAAAAGCGGAGCTGCAAAAGCGGCTAATGTCCTGCATATACGAGAGGTCGCTGGGCAATGAGTTCTTTTAAAAGCGGGTTTTGACTTATTTTCTCTCATTTTCATTTGGTAGAGGCGATTTTTGGAGTGCTCCAAGGGGAGATTTTATTCAAGCAACACAAGGTAAGTTTCCCACCTATTACAAGTTAAATATGTGGTTTATATATGGATTTAAGCATGGAAATTAGTATAAATTTGGGATTTTGGCAGAAAACCTAGAAATTGGTATTTTTGGATTTTGGCCACAAAATTGGACATGGAGTTAGGAATAAATTATATATTTGATTTAGTGGTGTTATGAGTAAAGTTTATATTCAAAAAAAAATTAGAATCTGGGCGCGCGGGCCCGAGGGCTGACTTTGTTGGCTTTTCGGGTGGAGTTGGAAATTCCTTAAATTGATTAATTATGGGTATTTAGAGTATATTTTGATTAGTTTGCACATTATTTGACTAGTTTTGGTTCGACTGACATCAGTTTGAGGTGTTAGAGAGGTCATGGAGCCGGTTATGGAACTTCAGAACGAGGTAAGTTTTCTGGCTAACTTTGTGAGGGGGAAGCTACTGTTATGAGATGTGTTGATACCCAATTTTCCCCTATAATATTTCCAAAATGCATATATACTTTCAAAAATAATGCATGATCATCAATTAGTAATTTTTCATAATTTTCTGTAATTTTAAAGGATTTTAAATTAATTTATTCCATCATTTTATGATCTATATAACTATTAATTGCATCATAAATAATTTTATAATAATTTTATTACTTAATTTTTATTATTGATATTTATATTAAGCTTGAATTATTTATGCATAATTATATTTACATTTGTAAGTTATAATTGCGATAACTTTGCAACAATAACCCATGTGTGCATAATTACTTGATTTTACACGAAAATGGCCTTTTATATTTTTATAATATTAAGTAATTATTTTGAATCATATTCATACACAAATAGAATTTTTATCATTTATTAGCTATTTCTATAAATTATTTTATCAAATTAATTGGGTATTTAACAAATAGCCTCTTTTAAACTAATTTTTGGACCCAGCCCAATACCCTAACCTTACCCATAACCTAAACCCAATAACCCAATTTCTATAACCAGCCCGACCTATAGATTTAATCCTGGCTGTTGATCTCAGAAGATCAACGGTCCAGGCTAAACTTTAATTTTTTTAATATACCAAACCCCCCAAACCCTACCTCACTTCTCCAAATCCGCCGCCTTGAAACCCCTTCCCTCCTATCTTCTTTCTCACTCTTCTACTAACCCTATCCCGCCGTCACCAAAACCCCTTTGATTCATGGTTTCCTTCTTCAATCTCAGGCCCTATCCGGCCTCTTACCACCACTGGTGTTCCGATTTTCATATTACTTGATGGAATCACCAAGAAGTTTGAGCCAATTTTGGTTCAAACCCCTTTTGTTCTCGACTAATCTATCCATATTCACCCCATGTCTGTGAGTATTATCATTTTTATGTTTTCATGACTTCAAATCTCTGGTTCAAAACTCAATTTTTGCCTACCTCCGTTTACTTTGTACAAATTTAACTATTTCTGGCTAAATCGGTTCAGATCTCTTTAGATCTGAAGTGTTTTGAGTTTGTTTAGGAGTTTTCCTTTAAGATTCTTCCGTTTTTACTATTATCATCAACCGATTTCATTTTTTCCTAAAAGCTAGGGTTTCGATTTTTCAAGATATTTCTGCAAAATAGTTTCAAACGTTCAAGTGTTTAACTCCAGTTTCCTTTACTTTTTTGACTGGTTCTCATATCTATGTCTGCATGTCCTAGGGTTTCTACTGTTTTCTCTAATGTTCTCCCGTTTACTATGACTCTGTCAATTAAAAGCGATTAACTTATTTTACTTGCTTAATTAGAGTTCAAAAATTGTGCTCTCCTTTTTTCAAAAACTAATATCTCTGTGAAAGGTTTTACCTATCCTTTCCTTATATGTGATTCATAATTAGTACTACCTTCCTTAGTTATATTGCTGGCTTGATTTCTGGGTTTTGATTGTTTTGACTGACCTCTAATTGATTTACTACCTACTTATTAGCCTCAACTGTCTACTGATGTACCCCGTGAAAGACTCTCCTTAATTTAAGTTTTACTTGCTGTTAATTTATTCCCGTTAAGCCCTAATTGACTGATTAATTGATGTTGCATGCCTTATTTGTATGCAATTGATTTCCCTTGCCTTATTTGGTCTACTCTACTATGTGCTATATAAACCTTTCATTGTTCTGATTTTAAGACACAAAAAATACACATGAACACACACTGAAAGATACGGAAACACCTACACACATAAACTCTTACTCACACACTCTCAACTGCAGTTCTCTCTTTTACTTCCACTTGCTGCATTGTCTAGCCGACTGAAAGCCAAGGCTAGACTCTTGGATCCTATTTGCCTTCATTTCCTGTTGCTATGTCTTAACTGGTATGCCCTTATTTCTGTTATCATGTCCTATTCAATATGCTATGTAGTCAGTCTACTATAGACACCAACATGCCTCTGATTGCCCTTTATTCCTGTTTATTGCTCTCTTAACAAGCATGCCTAAACTCCTGTTAATTTGTCTTGTCCTATATGTTAGTATGATTAGTGCACTTTAGCATATTCCTGTTCGATCCATGATACTTGTTTACTTATTTCTGAAAATAGTATGTTTAATTCCTAATAATCCACCCCTTTTTGTATGACTGTCTGATTAGTCACTTAATTTCAGCATGTTGTTCTCTGTTTGATACATTTCTATATGATTCCACCTAGTAGTAGCTAATGAACTAAGTTAATTCCAGCAATGTGAAACCTTGTTTGACTTAATTGTGACCCTATTCTTCCTGTAATTAAGGGTTCCTATTCTTGTTGTGACTATTGGCACCCAATCTGATTCTGTTCTCTTTGTGATCTTGTAACTTATTTCTATGCACTTCTAAATAAAACTGTTATCCTGCAATTATCTCCTACTCTTATATACTATTTTCAACTACTACTCTTAGATATCTAGGGTCCTGCGCCCCAGTGTGAGAACTGCCTAGGAGTCCATGAGACTCCTTCGAACTCTGACACATTGGGGCTGGCCTTCCAAACTTGTTTACAAAACTGTTTCTTTGAAAAGGTTCTGGTGTGAGCATTTTCCGGGGTCTCTGAGGCCCTTGGGAACTTTGACATACCAGAAACCCAGTTGTGTTATTATGAACTACTAGTGTACTCCAGACTTGATTGAAGGCCTGACTTCCAGGTTGAGTTTGGGACTGCCAAGGCTCAGTATAGTATAGTGATTTTCATTATGTTCATTTATATTGGTCTGTAATAATAATCTTTGTAAAATAGATATGGGGTTACTAGTAAAAGCTGGGAGGGATTTTTATATATATTTTTGTTGGGTTCGGGTAGAAATAATACCTATAGAATTGTCTTGATTATTTATATGAATTAGAGACCATGCCTATAGGACTTATCTCATTATTTGTAGTCCTGAATTTCACACATGCATCCGAGAAATCCTGTTATAGGACGTTTATCAATTCTGCATCAAAATTCATGTTTATGCATATTCTTAAGTCTCAATGTGTATTAGAAACCATGCATGTAGGATCTTCTTTGGGAATTATCAAACTTGTCTAAAATTCTGTTAACATCTTCGCTCACTTAGATATCATGCCCATATGAAATAAGTGTAAAATTAGTCTTGACACTTAGACATCATGCCTATAGGAAGTAAGTGTAAAAAATCAGTTTCTGTGTTTAGATGTCATGTCTATAGGAAATAATGCTTGAGCACATAGAAAGCATGCCTATAGGATCTAAAAAGATGAAATCTGCCTGTTAAAATCAATCATTGGTTTACAGTATAGATACCATGTCCATAGGATTCTGCCCTGTTATCACTTAGGCAAGCCTGTAGGATAATTAAAATCTTGGGTCTAAAATTATGATTTTCTTTCTGCTTGAGACATGTCCAGATTCAGTAAGTGATAAAAATCAGTAGGCAAACTGATGGATACTCACAGCCTCGCTTTAATAAAGCTGCTATATTTTCTGTTTATGCTCATTTAGATATCCTGCCTATAGGATCCTAAATCATTAAAAATTGCTTGTCTGAATAGCGTGCATTTGTTTGCTTATTTGTGGAGGTAAACATGATCCCCCTTAATTGCTCCTTATGTGACAATCCTATTTAATTTTTGTTTGTCGCTTAGTTTTCTCCTTTTAAGCAACATAGGTGAGTCTAGAACCACCTTAAAATAAGAGGTCCTAAACACCTCCAGGGCCATAGGTAAGGGATGGGTAAAGCACGCATAAGGTACGTACCGGATGTTATTAGAACACTTAGGTAATAATTAAAAAGGGGAGGGTAACTGGGTATTAAAGGAGATAATGACCTGTGCGCTAATGCTATGCGTAACACCTCTATTTGAGGAAGGTTACCGAGTATTGCATAGAAGTGATCCTATACGCTAATAAACCTAGGACCCCTTTAATTTCCTTTTTAAAGTAATCACTATTTGTTTTTTTTTGTTTTTTTTCCTTTAAAGATTAATTCGCTTAAGTTGAGTTTGGTCGGGACCCACCGTTGTGGACCTCGAGGGGTGCCTAACACCTTCCCCTCAAGGTAATTTCGAGCCCTTACCCAATCTCTGGTGATGTAAATTGATTTATGAGTTATTTGTTTTAGGTGCCCTAATGCACCTTAATCCGTTAGGTGGTGACTCTTCAAATCCCATGCCCCGTCTAAAAGGGAAAGGAGTTTTCCCAAAATATCGAGACCCCGGACTCCTCGAGGAAAAAGGGGGGCGCGACAAGATGTATTTGATATGTGCTACTTGTTGCGGGGGCTACGTACGCACGAGGTGACGAGAGTCTGTACGTAGCCAAATTCATGTTATGTTCGGGTAGACTTGGGTTCCCTCCATTCTATAACTGTACTATTTGAGTTAGTCTCTTGCCTATTAAATTCCTTTATTTTACGTTGCGACTTGAGACTGGACTTGTGTAGAGTGATAGACTTGCTATTGTAGAGATTCGACGGGCTTCGTGATTAGCCGCGAAATAATTGTACTCCTCTTACGAATTTCTCCTGCGTTGTGCGTTCTCATCGAATGGTTTCCCTTAAAATTTAAAACTCACACCTTTATTCGTGAGTGGGATCAAATACACGTTAAAACTTCTTATTCTAAGGGGATTGGGCCGTTCGCCTCCGCAAGATAAATATATCTATAGTTCGTGTCGTTCGATCCTCAACACTACACACATTGTGATGGATCAGGCTGTACGCCTCGGCAATATTATGTATCACACTCTCATGGGAGCGGGCTATTCACCTCAATATAATAGATTATCTATGGTTCAGAAATATTATGATGGATCGGGTCGTACGCCTCGGCATTTATATAAAATACTCTTAAGAAATCTTGCGTAATAATTGATAAGAAGGCAGTATATCTGTGAGTTTCCTCATTTGAACTGTGGTGACCTATCTGGTGAGGTCCATTATATATGCTCTGATTGAGGAGGTAACTACTAACTGGCAGTTTGAGTTATTGTTAAGAGCAGAATTTTACCACGTATTTATACTTGTTATTTCATTTATTTTCTCTGACTCACATCTATTTACTTCTACCATACCTGTCTTATTGGACCACTACTAAGTGTTGATATCAATCCCTCGTTACTACTTCTCTAGGGTTAGGCTAGATACTTAATGGGTACGCGTTGATTTACGTACTCATGCTACATTTACTGCAATTGTTGTGCAGGTGCATATACGTCTGGTGGTCTTTTGGGCGCCGAGGCGCGACTATTGCGGGGACTTACCATGAGATGCATTTCATGTTACAATCCGCAACCTGTAGAGTCTCCATCAAAGTTATTTATATTCTCTTGTCTAATTTGTATTCGAGACAGATGTTGTATTTTATTATATTTTCTAGTTGATACTCATGCACTTGTGACACCGGGTTTTAGGGGTTCCTACGTGTTATTCTTTATTATAGTTCGTCTAAATATTATTCCTTTACCCTGTAAATTCTATTTCATACTATTTAATTAATGAAAAACTTTGATTTCAAAATTCTAAAATGAGTAATTAAGTGATCAATTACTGTTGGATTGTCTGACGATGGTGTTATGTGCCGTCACGACCTTTAGTGAATTTTGGGTTGTGACAAAAGATAACAAAAAAAAATACTCAGTAGGCTTTTTTCACTTTTAGCTCACGCCAAATACTATTCACATTCCGTACCGAAAAAGTGTATAAGATTTACACCATTTTTGTATATATAATATATATATATATATATATATATATATATATATATATATATATATATATATATATATATATATATATAGAGGGAGGGAGAGAGAGAGCAATAAACCCCTCTGGTACCTGAGTCGGCCCCGCTGGAACGGTCTGAGCCGGAACCCCCTCATAAACCTCTATCTGGGGTGCCGCAGCTGGGGTTGCTGCCTGAGCAATGGGCTGAAGGAGGGGTCCAAACTCCTGTTACCCACTGATGTTTTACACGTCAATACCACACAAGAGGGGGGGGGTGATTTGTGTGGTGTCCAATTTTTTAAGTGTTGTCTCAATAGAAGAACCTAGTTCTTCTTGGTGTTCCAACTTCTACTAGTGCGGAATAATAAATGCAGTAAAGTAAAAACACAAAGATTTTTTACATGGAAAACACTCGGCTCAAAAGGTGAAAAACCACGACCTACTCCTCAATAGGATTTTCCCAAACTCTTCACTACAACTCTGAGCCAAACATCATTTACAAAATAAACTCTTTTGTAAACCTAAGGACTAACTCTAATCCCTTTGTAGTAACCTAGCCTCTAGCTAATTGCGACAAGCTTCAAGTTAAATCTAACTTGAAAAACGTGTACCTATTACAATTTCTTCTAATAAATCTGAAAGATACAATATTAAATCACCTACTACAACCAACTAGACTCGAAAGACAAACAGATGGAACTGGTTCTTCTAGCTGGTCAGTAGCCTTTGTATCGTACAAGGATTTTTCTTGCAAAATTTCTCTGGTAATTTTGCCTTCAGTTCTTGCTTCAATTCTGTCTGTGTGTGAATAATTCTTCAGTAGGAATACTTCAAAATTATATAGCGCCAGAAGTTAAGATGTTTTTGTTTAGTTCTAATGCAACTCTTCCTTGGTGGAAGAGTTTGTGTTTATCTCCAACTTCCTTCCTTTATTTATGTCCTTCCTAAACTCGAATTCTAACCCCTTATTAATTTGCAACCTTTTGCATTAGGAGACAACCTCTTAGTTCATGGATAATTCACAGACCATGTTAACTCCTGTGCATGTACGGTTCTTGTGCCAATTGGTTCGTTCGAGATGTTTACCCTAATGGACCTGGTTCAACTGGGTAGGCATTTGTCAATATTCAAAACCAGGCAGTGACTTGGGGCAACACCCACACTCCTGATCAGACTACTCCTCTGATTCAGACCCCAACAACCAATCCAGTTGGGGTAGTTCAGCCAGTTGCTACAACGCCGCTTGTTGAGGGGGCAACTATGTCCTACGATGCTTTATGGAGATTGGACATGTTCACCAAGCTATTCCATGTTCATTTCAGCGGTGCCACTTCAGAGTATCCTCAGGAATATCTTGACAGCTGCCATGAGGTTCTTCGAAACATGGGTATTTTGGAGACCAATGGGGTCGATTTTGCTGCTTTTCAGATGACTGGTTCCGCCAAGAAATGGTGGAGGGATTATTTGTTGACATGACCAGCTAGGGGAAGGGGTCGGAATGGCGAAGGTGAAGGTCAGACTCCTAGAGGTGGAGACCCTGCCTGTTGATATATTTTCTATGGTATGGCTGAGGTCGCTACATCAGATGGTGTCATTACAAGTACATGAGTGGAGCATATTAGGAGGACTTTCTTAGATACTCATAACCTAGCCTCTAGCTAATTGCGATAAGCTTCAAGTTAAATCTAACTTGAACAACGTGTACCTATTACAATTGCTTCTAATAAAGTTAAAATATACAATATTAAATCACCTACTACAACCAACTAGACTCGAAAGACAAACAGATGGAATTGATTCTTCTAGCTGGTCAGTAGCCTTTGTATCGCACAAGGATTCTGCTTGCAAAATTTCTCTGGTAATTTTGCCTTCAGTTCTTGCTTCAATTATGTCTGTGTGTGGAAATCTTCAGTAGGAATACTTCAACATTATATAGCGCCAGAAGTTAAGATGTTCTTGTTTAGTTCTAATGCAACTCTTCCTTGGTGGAAGAGTTTGTGTTTATCTCAACTTCCTTCCTTTATTTCTGTCCTTCCTGAACTCGAATTCCAACCCCTTATCAATTTGCAACCTTTTCGTATTAGGAGACAACCTCTTAGTTCATGGATAATTCACAGACCACGTTTATCTCCTGTGCATGTACGGTTCTTGCGCCAATTGGCTCGTTACGAGATGTTTACCCTAATGGACCTGGTTCAATTGGGTAGGCATTTGTCAATATTCAAAACCATGCAGTGACTTGGGTCAACACCCACACTCCTGA
>ML383522.1:1564-71978 GCA_005239525.1 Nicotiana knightiana | reverse complement strand
GCCAAGTTTAATCATTAAGCGACCGTGCTAGAACCACGGAATTCGGGAGTGCCTAACACCTTCTCCCGGGTTAACAGAATTCCTTACCCGGATTTCTGGTTCGCAGACAATTTAAACAGAGTCAAATTTCCTCGATTTGGGTTTAAGATAAACCGGTGACTTGGAACACCAAATAAACTATTCCAAGTGGCGACTCTAATAAATAAAATAATCCCATTTCGAATAATGTCACTTTAATTGGAAAAACTCCCATACCCCCTTAGGGGTGAATAAAAAGGAGGTGTGACAGTTACACGTGACATTAGCGCACAGGTCATCATATCCTTTTACTACCCAATTACCCTCCCCTTAGCGGTTATATAAGCGATTTTAAATTAGGCGGACTCTAAGAGTGCATTACCCTCCCTTCCTTATGGTCCTGGAGGTGTTTAGGACCTCTAATTTTAGGCAGTTCTAGACTCTCCTAAGGTGTTTAAAATGGAAAATCTAAGCGACAACAAAGAACATATAGGATTCTCAAGTATGAAAACCATTAAGAGAGCTCATGTTTACCTCCACACATAGGCAGTAATTAGCACGTCTCAAACATAGATTTTAGAGAATTTTTAGAAGGTCCTAGCACAGGATATCTAGGTGAGCATAACAAGCAGAGAATATGCAACATTATTTTAAAATGAAGTGACATAAACCTAATCGGTTCGCCTACTGATTTTAGAACCTGTTGAATATGGGCGGTCACAAATAAACAAAACATAGTTTTACAGTTATATAAGACCTTAATTACCTAAGGCTTGCCTAGGAATGGATCTGTAATACCCTATAAATATGCAATCAGAATTCTGGGAATTAGTTTTAAAAGAGTTTGAACTTCTTAAGTCCTATAGACATGCTGGTATAGGTGATGAATATCAAGAAATTGATTTCATACATATTTATCCTATAACATAGTGTCTAGGCATTGGGGCTGCTTTTAAGCATCCCTATAGACAGGACGGTTATTGATTTAGGCGATGTAGACATGGTTTAAAGCGAATATAACACAGCCCTAAAGCAGGATTCCTAATGCTCATAAAGAATGGACATTTTATTAGGCAGAATTACAGCAGTAACTTAATAACATGATTTCTAGGTGATCATGATTATGCAGAAGCAGAATTTCGTGATAAATGAGGTAATGAGCCTGTAACATGTTGCCTAGTATGCCAAATGGTCCTAAAAGCATGGTTTCTTATGCAAGTAAACATAGTATAAGCCTAAAGCATGATTTCTAATGCAAGTAAACATAATATAGGCCTAAAAGCATGATTTCTACCTGTTTTCCCCACAAAAGTCATATAAGAATCCCTCCCCTTTTACTAATTTCCCCAAAATCTGTTTACAGAGGTTATTATTACATACCATAAATGAACGAATTACATAACATGCGATATCGGGAGCCTGAAATAGGCCCAAGGTGAACCTGAAAATACCAGACCTTCAAAACAGTCCAAGATGCCATAGTCCATAGTATCCAATGAGGTATCCTGGTGCATCAAAGTTCCCAAGGTCCTTAGGGACCCCGAGAAATGCTCACACCAAGATCTTTTAAAATAAGGAACTGATTATGTGTAGTGTGGAAGGGCCAGCCCCAGTGTGCCAGAGTTCGGAGGAATCTCATTGATTACTAGGCAGTACACAAACTAGAGGGGTAGAACTTAAGTAATCTAAGAGTAGAAGTGAGAGTGCTTGACATTGTTGAGATGATTTTGGAAAAAAACAGTGTAGAGGTAAAATCTTTATGAGTGAAAATTATTTTAGGAATGGAAGCAATTTTGAGAAGAACAAAGATTCAACAAGCAATCACACAATCACAAAACTTAGAGTGCCCAGCTTCAAGGCCATTTATTACTTAACTCTAAGTACCAAACAAGTTCACAGCAGGGAGCAGGGGGGTTGGGGACATAGGGAGCTTAATTAGAAACACATGAACATGGATAAGAGGGGAAGCATATTGATCAACAAGTACACAGAACAAGCAAGGATTGATTGACAACCAGTGACCAAACTCATAGCATTAGAATACAAACCATTGGCTCAGAGTATTGTCAAGGAAATTATACTTAAAGCTAAAGTGACAGTAGACATTATAGCATAGAGGGAAAATGCAAGAACATCTATATTGAGGACAACGGTGTACCCCATACGATTAGTCATACCAATTGTGATTAATCAGATAAATGAGGAGCCTGAACTATTTAAAATGAGCATGCTAGTTGAAAGAAACAAACAAAAGCTCAAGTAAACATGCTAGCTAAAATAGCAAATAAGAAGATTGAAACCTAGACATGCTGATTAAAACACTGAACAAGAGAGGGTAAAAACATAAGCATAGTGATCAAAGCAGTAAACATGAAGAACAACTAAGTACATAATCAGTTAAACTAGTGCGGAAATAGGCATCGATTTAACAACTATGGAGCACATAGATTTAAATTTCCGAGATATTGAAATAAGAACATACCAGTTAAGGAAGCAAAGTTCAGAAAGCAAAGCAAGTAAAGTTCCACAGTCTAGCGTTGGCTTTCAGCCTGCTAGACAAGCAATTAGCACAAATAGCAGAAAGAGAAGAGAAAGATTGTGTGTGTATGTGTGTTTTTTGAACTATTGTTCGTGTTTGAGATATAAAACAAGAGTGTATTTATAGCACGTTAGGAGTAGGACAAATAAGGTAAAAGAATTAGAAAATCAGTCAATTAAGGGCAATCACAGGGTCATAGAATCAATTAACATAAGCGAGTACGGAATAGACCCCTTAATTAGGGGTAATTGATCAACGGTAACAACAAGAGAGTTCAATTAAGGAAAGAATCCAAATCAGACAAAATAAAGGATTAGTACAAATCACAAAATCATGCGGACGAGTAATTAAGGCAAGTGTGACCAATTAAAATTACAAATAAGGAAACCAACAGGATCTGTGCACACAAAATTAACATGGAAAAATAATATGGGATAATCAGTAAGGATCTTCAAAGAATACTGGTTTTACCAACATAATCACCCAAATTTCATAAATAGAAATCAAACTAAGTAAGACCTCAGAAAATATAGAACTTAGCCGGAAAGCAGGTTTGAACTCTAACAGAGACTAATTAGGGAAAAACCACAAAAATATTGGATTTAACAAGGAAAAATATTTAAGTTCAAAAGATAGTGTAAAGTAATACAACTGGTATAAAAAATATCGAAACAGAAGTTGAAGAAAAACCAGTACATCATAAAATCGACTAGGGTTTGAACACCCGTATGAAAATCAGTCAAAACGATGAAGAAACAAATACCTAAACATTGACAATTCAGAACAATATTTAAAAACAGTTTGGGATGAACCCTACCTTAGGAAAAGTGATAAAAAGTCGGAATAGTTAATTAAACAGGAAATTTTTAAAGGAAAACACGTAAAAGTGCTCGAATCACCCCAAATCTATACAGATCTGAGATGGATCGACAATAATGGACTAGGATTTTTGGAAAATTAATAGAGATGAGAGAATAGGTCAAGAACCCGTAAATCCGTAATAAACAAGAAGAAGTTTTTACTCACAGACGGAAAAATGGCCTAAGACAGGCTGATAAACAAAGTTTCAAACCAGAACCAGTTGGGGTTACTCGAGATCTTCTCAAGGATCCAAGAAATCGAATAACCATTTTGTGTAGAAGACTAGGTTTGGTCAGAGAAGGCATAGAAACATCATAAGGGGAAGGGTTTTGCCGGCGACGGTGTTTAGAACTAGGGTTAGGTCGAGAGAGAGTTGAGAGAAGAGGGAGATGATGACGGCGGGTGAGGGAAATAAATGAGAAGGGTTAGGGGGTATGTTAGGATTAATTATGGTAAGGATAGATATGGACCATTAATCTGAATGATCAAAGGCCACGATTGAATGGGGGTATTGGATTGGGCAGGTGTATATTTGGGCCTAAGGGGTTTGGGCCAACATTAGGGTTGAATATTAGAGGGGTTTGGGGCTGGTTTGAGGCGTTAGGTCCGAAAATTGAAGAAAATAAATAGGGATATTTGTTAAATATCCACTTAATTGATAAAATAATTTATAAAAATAGTTAATTAATTATAAAAAATGATTTGTATGCATAAAACTAACTTCAATTAATTACCTAATATTATAAAAACACAAAAGGTCATTTTCTTGTGAAATAAGGTAATTATGCACTCGTTGGCTATTACTGCAAAGTTATTTCAATTATAACTCTAAAATGTAAGTACGGCTATTTGTAAAATAATTAAGTCTTAGTGTAAATATAAATGATAAATATAAGCAATAAAATTGTCATAAAACCAATGGTGATGCAATTAGTAATTGTCTATATAATAAAAATACAGGGGTAAATTAATTAAAAAATCTTTAAGAATGTAGAAATTATGAAAAAAAAATTAATTGATGCTCATACATTGTTTTGAAGATATATATTCATTTTGGAAATAATATAGGAAAAAATTGGGTATCAACAGCTGCCCCTCTTTACCCGGGAAGGATGAAAGAGTTGTCGGGTAAAGATATAATGGCCAATTTTGACCGAGTAGGGTGTTTTGAGAGACATAGGTCGCACTCGGGTTTTCGAGTTGCCTACATATCCCAGGTTTTACAGGTATCAGGCCGTGTGTAGTTCTGCATTCATCGACGGAGTGTGCCGATGAAGCTACCACAAGGACGATCACGAGATTTCGGGATAGGTGAAGAATGGTTATGGTGAGCGGTCAGGTTTGAAATAGTATGAAAAAAATGGAGCGAGATTGCTCCCGTTGGGGTAATGGTTGCTTATCGGATCACCTGCAAGTAAAGAGAGAACGCGAGCATATATTTTTTTGCGGAAATTTAAACATGATGCAGATTCCCTTCGGACCATGAGAATTGTCTTTGGACGGTTCAGGATGACGTCCTTAGACCATGATGTCCTGGGCCATAAATTATTCAATGTGGGATTCGCAGGCCATGAAAATGGTGCCTCCGAACCATGACGCCTTTGAATAATGATATTCAAATTTAAGAGATCCTCAGGCTATGGCATGGTGTCTTCCGGCTATGAGGATGGTTCCTTTAGACAATGCCGCCTTTGGATAAGATGGCGATATTTTAGCCCATGAGATGCAATAATATGATGTCAAAAGCAACAAGGCAAGGCTTAGTCTTGTGAAGTTGAGGGCAGATCTTAGCCCGAAAGAAGAGCAACATAGATAGTACCGGAGAGACAGCGGTTAGTCTCGACAAAAAATGCAAATAGAAGGCAGAGCTTAGCCTCATGCAAGATTCGGGACAGGCCTTAGTCCCATGAATATGGAAGGCAGTTCTTAGCCTTATGCAAATGGAGGCAGGGGTTAGCCTCAAGAAAATGGAGACAGAGCGTAGTCTCATGCAAGATTCAGGACAGGGCTTAGTCCCATGCAGATGGAAGGCAGTGCTTAGCCTTATGCAAATGGAGGCAGGGCCTAGCCTCATGCAAATGGAGGCAGATCTTAGTCTCATGCAAGATTTTGGATAGGGCTTAGTCCCATGCAAATGGAAGGCGGTGCTTAGCCTTATGCATATATGGAGGCAGGGCTTAGCCTCATGCAAATGGAGACAAAGCTTAGTCTCATGCAAAAATAGAACAAATAGTTGATGATAGCAGAGTTTTCTTAGGTGGTAGTAGATTTCAGTATCGTGGTTGTTATGAAGATTGTGACTTTGGGGCATGTATATTCTCCGTCCCTGCAACCAAAGAAAAATTGTGAGTTTTGTAAAAGGGTAGGTTGGTTTGTGCCTCCTTCAGCTCGCTTGCTTGGTCTGAAGATCCTATTCAAATCATTGGGGGCAGCGTTTGCTAAACAGAGTTATTTTACAAGCAAGTACGTATATTTTTCAAAGACATAGAAAAAAATATGTTTTTTGAGAAGTTGGTTAGATGAACCAATGATTGTGACACGATTCGAGACATTACGACTTCTTGCTGTAGAATTTTGACGATCCTCCTCAAAATTCTGCCCCAATTAGATGGATAAACATCTCTGACTATTGTACATGTTGCAATCGACTGAACTTGCTTCTGAATTTTGAGGGTCCTCCTCAAAATTCTACCCTAGTTTCTGATTGTAGGGGAAATAGAGATTTTTATTGAATTATGATCAAACCTACAGGGTTGCCTATGTATCCCCTCTTAAACAGGAATTAGGTCGAGCGTAGTTCAATTTACATCATTTTTGGAAAACAAAAACAATTACACATAACATCGCTTGACTGCATCTGAATTGATTGGTTTTGGCAAGACTTCTCCGTCCATTTCTACGAGTATGAGGGCTCCTCCCGTCAATACTCTGTGAACCATGTAAGGAACTTGCCAGTTGGGAGAGAATTTCCCTTTGGCTTCATCCTTCATCTTGATGCGGGAAGATCTTCTTCAACAGCAGCTGCCTCGGTGTGAACTGTCTTGGCATGACCCTTTTGTTGAAAGCTCTGGACATTCTGTTCTGATAAAGCTGGCCGTGACATATTGCATTCATCCTCTTTCCGTCTATGAGGGCTAGCTTCTCATAGCGGTTCTTTATCCATTCTGCATCGCTGAGCTCAACTTCTATGATCCTTAAAGAAGGAATCTCCACTTCGGCAGGAATAACAGCTTCAGTACCGTATACCAGTAAGTAGGTAGTTACCCCGGTTGATGTGCGGACTGTGGTACGGTATCCCAGTAAAGCAAATGGTAGCTTCTCATGACATTGTTTGTGATTTTCTACCATCTTTCTCAGTATTTTCTTGATATTCTTATTGGCGGCTTCTACAGCTCCATTCATCTGAAGTCTATAGGCTGTGGAATTCTTGTGCTTGATTTTGAATGTCTCACACATGGCTTTCATCAGATCGTTGTTGAGATTGGTTGTATTGTCAGTGATGATGGACTCCGAAACTCCGAATCGGCAAACAATCCGGCCGCGGACAAAATTTGCCACGACTTTCTTAGTCACTGCCTTGTAAGATGCTACTTCGACCCATTTTGGTGAAGTAATCAATCGCTACCAAGATGAACTGATGCCCATTTGAGGCGGTGGGCTCAATCGGACCAATGACATCCATTCCCTAAGCGGCGAATGGCCAAGGTAAGCTTGTTGCATTGAGCTCATTTGGCGGCACTTTTATCATATCTACATGTACTTGAAATTTGTAGAATTTTTGGACATACCGGATGCAATATGTCTCCATGGTCATCCAGAAATAACCGGCCCTGAGTATCTTCTTGGCCAAGACAAATCCATTCCTATGTGGGTCGCAGGTTCCGGCATGTATCTCTTCTAGCAACATAGAAGCTTATTTCGCATTGACGCACCTCAACAATCCCAAATCAGGAGTTCTTCTATATAGGGTTCCTCCACTGTGGAAGAAATTGTTGGACAATCTCTGAAGCGTGCATTTCTGAGTATGATTTGCATGCTCCGGGTATTCCTCTTTTCTTAGATACCTTTTGATGTCGTGGAACCAAGGCTTCCCATCTGTTTCTTCTTCAACATGAGCACAACATGCCGGTTGACTATGGATCCTTACTGGTATAGGATCAATGAAGTTCTTGTCTGGATGTTGTATCATTGATGACAAAGTGGCCAATGCATCGGCAAACTCGTTTTGAACCCTTGGAACATGCTGAAACTCTATCTCTGTGAGCCTCTTTCTCTATTCCTGCACATGGTGAAGATATGGCATTATCTTGGAATTCTTGGTGGCCCATTCTCCTTGTACCTGGTGCACAAGCAAATCTGAGTCGTCGATTACCAACAGCTCCTGAATATTCATGTTGATGGCCATGTTGAGTCCTATGATGCAAGCTGCATACTCTTCCATGTTGTTGGTACAGGGAAATCAGAGTTTAGCAGATACCATATAATGTTGTCCTGTTTCTGATACCAAGACAGCTCCAATACCGACTCCTTTGAAATTTGCCGCTCCGTCAAAGAACATCCTCCAACCATCGTAGGATTCAGCAATATCCTCCCCTATTAATAGCACTTCTTCATCAGGAAAATACATTTTTAGGGGTTCGTATTCCCCTTCCACAGGGTTTTCAGCAAGATGATCTGCCAGTGTCTGTCCTTTGACTGCTTTTTGAGTTTCATAAACAATATCAAACTCACTCAGCAGGATTTGCCACTTAGCCAGCTTGCCAGTGGGCATAGGTTTTTGAAATATATATTTCAGGGGATCCATCCTTGATATGAGGTACGTTGTGTAAGCACAGAAATAATGCCTCAGCTTTTGAGCTATCCATGTCAAGGCGTAACAGGTACGTTCCAATAGAGAGTACCGCGCTTCATATGGAGTGAATTTCTTGCTCAGGTAATAGATAGCTTGTTCTTCTCCTTGTCTAGTCGTGCTGTCCCAGAAATGTCACGACCCCAACTCCTAACCCGGTCGTGATGGCGCCTATCATGGAACTAGGCTAGCCAACGAGCACATATTTATAGTTTCTTTCCAAAATCCCAACCATTTTCAACATTTCATAAACGTATATAGAATTACTGAATCCATTAGGAAAAAAAAACAGTTAAACAGTCTAAACCATCCCCCAAAATCCGGAGTCAACATGTCATGAGCATCTAAGGAATATACCAAAAAGTCTACTATAGTAATACAAAACCCCGAACGAATAACTAGGTACAACATAAGAAGGGAAAACAGAGATGCTGCGGATGTTGAATACCTACCTCTATGTCCTGAACTCCGGCTCCGCACGGAATAGATGGCTAACGCTCGATATCAGCACTTGTATCTGCACACAGGGGTGCAAGGAGTAATGGGGGTACGTCAGATCGGTAGTAATGAGAATAAATCAAGTCTAAGCAATAAGAAACACATAAANTTCATTTCCATGTCTTGAATATAAAGACACAAAATCAAGACATTAGTTATTTTCCTCAATTAGAACTTAAGAATGAAGGAATAGTTAAAGAAGTTCTACAAAAGCAGAACGTACAATTCTTCAACAAAGCTCTCATCTAAACCTTCATTAACAACGAAAATTCCTACAATCTAACTCTCCTACAAGGTTCCAACGAGAATTTTTAAGAATCGTAGCAACGTAAAATTTTGCGGGTCTAAAGGTGTACGGTGAAATCTTCTCCAAGAATATTATACAGAGTTTTCCCTACTCCAGGTATGTTATGGCCATCCGTTCTTTCTTTTTTGCATAATACAAATTATACTAAATATATGAGTAAACGCTCAGTTTCCATAAATTACTCTATTTATAGGAATACTGGGGTGTCTATATTCTTGATTCCCCATGTGAATTATTATTATCTTCTGTTCATGGGTCCCAGAAAAATATGTATTTGATAATGTTTATCCGAAAGGCATATTGATTTTTATGGCATTCTGAGAAAATCTTATTAACGTATTTTTTATGCATTTCATGCATTTGTACATGTACATTGACCCAAGACTCAGACGTCGTTATATACGCATATATATGTATGTGTATATATGTATATGGGATATGGAAATGGTTATGGCGTTATATACGCACCACCACTTAAACAACTGGTATACGATGATAATTTTGCCCACAGCGGCCGATATGATATGATAGGATGCCCTCAGAGGATGATGCTATTATGAAACATGCACCTACGCACGATATGACATTCATATGCATATGCATGACGCTAAAAGTAATTTATGATTCACAAAGCTATTCAGGCTTACAGGTTGAGTCATGTGCTCTATATTTCTTCCATGTCTCTTATGTACTTATTTATGTGCCTTACATACTCGATACATTATTCGTACTGACGTCCCTTTTGCCTGGGAACACTGCGTTTCATGCCCGCAGGTCCCGATAGACAGGTCGAGAGCCCTCCAAGTAGGCTATCAGCTCAGCAGAAGATGTTGGTGCGCTCCATTTTCTTCGAAGTCGCTTGTTTGGTTAGTATGATTTAGACGGGTATTGTTTGGTATGGAGGGACTCTATCCCGACCTTTATGACATTTATGTACTCTTAGAGGCTTGTAGACAAATGTCGTATACGTGGAAGATTGTACGACCTTGTCGGCCTATGTTTTGAGTTTATAAATGATTATGTTAGCCTATTAGGCCCGTATATCACGTGTATATGATGATTTAATAAGAATGATATGTTACGTTGGTACTTGGTCGAGTAAGGTACCGGGTGCCCGTCTCGGCCCATCGATTTGGGTCGTGACATTTACACTCAGTCATGTTATGTTTAACTGATTTCAAAACTCAGCCTTATTTACACTGTTTTGAGATATAAAATGATGCTTTTGGGTCGAGTACCCCATTTTATTGATACGCTTGAGGGGCTTTTGAGAGTTTCTGACTGAGTGAGGCGGAGTGCCTGATTTGTGAGGATATGATACGCCACAAGGTGACTTGATATTAGCGCTTGACTGAAGGATCCCCTCCGGAGTCTGTACACACCCCTAGTGAGCGCAGGTACATACTGAGTGCGAGTGCCGAGTGCCGAGTGACGAGTGATTGGGAGGCATCAGTGACAATGAGGTTTCCCGAGGGGCTAATACTGAGTGGATGTGAGGTATGCTGAGTGCTTTTCTGCCCGAGGGTGATTTATGATACATGTTTTTTGCCCGAGGGGCTATTTATGACTTATATCATTTTATACCAAATTCTTCAGGTATTTTTATTTCTGAAATTTTTTGAAAACATATTTTTCAGAGGATTTTTCTGAAGTTGGCTTTTAAGGCCTGTTGATTTCATATGTATATATATATATATATATATACATATGAAATCAACAGGCCTTAAAAGCCAACTTCAGAAAAATCCTCTGAAAAATATGTTTTCAAAAAATTTCAGAAATAAAAATACCTGAAGAATTTGGTATAAAATGATATAAGTCATAAATAGCCCCTCGGGCAAAAAACATGTATCATAAATCACCCTCGGGCAGAAAAGCACTCAGCATACCTCACATCCACTCAGTATTAGCCCCTCGGGAAACCTCATTGTCACTGATGCCTCCCAATCACTCGTCACTCGGCACTCGGCACTCGCACTCAGTATGTACCTGCGCTCACTAGGGGTGTGTACAGACTCCGGAGGGGATCCTTCAGTCAAGCGCTAATATCAAGTCACCTTGTGGCGTATCATATCCTCACAAATCAGGCACTCCGCCTCACTCAGTCAGAAACTCTCAAAAGCCCCTCAAGCGTATCAATAAAATGGGGTACTCGACCCAAAAGCATCATTTTATATCTCAAAACAGTGTAAATAAGGCTGAGTTTTGAAATCAGTTAAACATAACATGACTGAGTGTAAATGTCACGACCCAAATCGATGGGCCGAGACGGGCACCCGGTACCTTACTCGACCAAGTACCAACGTAACATATCATTCTTATTAAATCATCATATACACGTGATATACGGGCCTAATAGGCTAACATAATCATTTATAAACTCAAAACATAGGCCGACAAGGTCGTACAATCTTCCACGTATACGACATTTGTCTACAAGCCTCTAAGAGTACANGACATATGTCTACAAGCCTCTAAGAGTACATAAATGTCATAAAGGTCGGGATAGAGTCCCTCCATACCAAACAATACCCGTCTAAATCATACTAACCAAACAAGCGACTTCGAAGAAAATGGAGCGCACCAACATCTTCTGCTGAGCTGATAGCCTACTTGGAGGGCTCTCGACCTGTCTATCGGGACCTGCGGGCATGAAACGCAGTGTTCCCAGGCAAAAGGGACGTCAGTACGAATAATGTATCGAGTATGTAAGGCACATAAATAAGTACATAAGAGACATGGAAGAAATATAGAGCACATGACTCAACCTGTAAGCCTGAATAGCTTTGTGAATCATAAATTACTTTTAGCGTCATGCATATGCATATGAATGTCATATCGTGCGTAGGTGCATGTTTCATAATAGCATCATCCTCTGAGGGCATCCTATCATATCATATCGGCCGCTGTGGGCAAAATTATCATCGTATACCAGTTGTTTAAGTGGTGGTGCGTATATAACGCCATAACCATTTCCATATCCCATATACATATATACACATACATATATATGCGTATATAACGACGTCTGAGTCTTGGGTCAATGTACATGTACAAATGCATGAAATGCATAAAAAATACGTTAATAAGATTTTCTCAGAATGCCATAAAAATCAATATGCCTTTCGGATAAACATTATCAAATACATATTTTTCTGGGACCCATGAACAGAAGATAATAATAATTCACATGGGGAATCAAGAATATAGACACCCCAGTATTCCTATAAATAGAGTAATTTATGGAAACTGAGCGTTTACTCATATATTTAGTATAATTTGTATTATGCAAAAAAGAAAGAACGGATGGCCATAACATACCTGGAGTAGGGAAAACTCTGTATAATATTCTTGGAGAAGATTTCACCGTACACCTTTAGACCCGCAAAATTTTACGTTGCTACGATTCTTAAAAATTCTCGTTGGAACCTTGTAGGAGAGTTAGATTGTAGGAATTTTCGTTGTTAATGAAGGTTTAGATGAGAGCTTTGTTGAAGAATTGTACGTTCTGCTTTTGTAGAACTTCTTTAACTATTCCTTCATTCTTAAGTTCTAATTGAGGAAAATAACTAATGTCTTGATTTTGTGTCTTTATATTCAAGACATGGAAATGAAGCTTTGTTAAAAGTTTTTGTAAAAGTTGCTAACTGTTAATTTGACATCTAAAGATCATATGACCCTTAGTCATATGTTTGGTTGGCTTATTTACTGCCACGTTTTGGGGGTGTTAGTTTTAGTCTTATCCCATAATTTAATAGTTAACCAGGTAATGTCCCGATATCCGATAATTAACCAATTACCCGCATAATTAATAATTATCTCAAATTACTTAAAATTTTACTTATTTTTAATATACTTATCGTCATGTGGTACCTTGTATGGTACTGGTCCATAAATACCGAGTATTATAGCTCGGACCGTATTTTATCCCAACTTCGTCGAAACTTATTTTCTTGGATTTTCTTACTCTCTCACCTTCACGAATTTACTTATCCCATGTTTGAAATAGCATAATACTTGTAACCTCAAAATAATCCCAATCCCAAACTTACGTTGATTAACTTACGACGAAACTTTAACATACGAAAATGCGGGTGAAACATTATTCCCCCCTTTGGAACATTCGTCCTCGAATGTTGACTGATGCAATTACCATTCTCATAACTCATATCTCTTGCGAATTCTTTAATACTCTTCTTGTCATTTAGGAGACTGTGCTTTGAACAAATACAAAGGCCAAGGCATTCCCCCCTTTAGGCCTCTTTCTCACACCACGACTTGTGGTGGGAATCTGTTGTTATCTTCTGTCATGTAGCCTGTAGGACGTTTTCCTTGTATGTTCCCCTACGCTACTCTTTCTTTAGCTTTTATACAATCTCTAGGATTCACTTTTGGGAACATCTGCAGAACATGACCAGATGTCCCTCTGGCATATATATGTGTATATAAGTTCTTTGCTGGGTACTTTGTCGAATTTATGAATATTGCTTTATCTTATTTCATAGACCTGGCTATCCATCCGCATAATATTACTGCATCTAGGTAGGTCATAATGTACCATAACTCTTACTTTGACTTATCGTTACTGAGGTCTGCTACCAAACTCCAGGTTATTCTCATTGCTTATCCTATATGCATAAATCTAAATCCTTTAATGCTTTTCCTTACTGTTCAATTGCCTAATCTTATCTCATACTCTATAACTTTTATCCATCCATTGTTGATTCACCTCAATGTTGATATGAAATCTACTATAGATAATTTAAAACCTCTTACGTAATACATAGTCACTATGGCTTACGTCTTATCGGGGGATATATGAAATGATTAGATGATCCATCTGGGGTTGATACTATACTTCCATAACTGTATTCATAGTATTCCAATGTGATTCATCCTTTGGGGTTATTCTAATCCCGTACAACTCATGAAATCCCCCTTTTCTTTTCAAAGTATAACTCAATCGAAGGCTCAAACGTCATCTTTTACCTACCACAATTACACCCTTATTCTCCTACCAGGGCAACATACTATCTATTCTAAATATCATTAGTCTTAGTCTTCTTTGTGTTCAGTCAGGCTATACTGAGCTTTGTATAACTTAGAGAAATAATCATTTCTTCTTGTTTTTATGGGATTAATCCCGAGTACTTATCCATTCTCGTCACCTTCTCACTTGCGCTTTCTTATCCTTACTCCTGTCTCCCTAAAATCTCGTCGCTCTACCATACTTTAGCTTGCAACCTTCCTTCAACTTTCTTGCACCATAGATTTCCTTGTGTTATTTTAGAACATCAAGCGAGACATCACATCGTTTCTAACTCCTATTTTTTTTCTTAAATAGATCTCTCGATATTAAAAACCATAGGTTGGAAGATATGCCACTGACGACGCTTCTATCATTCCTGGACACTGAATCTCAGCGTTTCTAGCCTTTTGTCCAAATTATGGACAATTCACAACCTTCTAAATTTGAATATTGCGTACGTTGTCCACCTTTACCTTACTTACCTTAAAATCTTGCATCACATCTTGTATCCCTTTCATGACCTTCTTTCCACATAGGTTTAATTCACATCCATAGCTTGAAGATTTATTATAATACTTGCACATCTAGTGTATACATAATCCGGTGAGAGCTTAACACTGACTACTTATGTGGCTTGTATACTTTTGATGCCCCTATAGAATATGGCTATTGTACTATATCTCTTGTACCTCTAATATTTAAGAGTGATCCTGCAATGTTCTCAATCATGAGGTCTAAAATTTTCTGGATCCAATAATCAGACTCCTGATTTACTTAGTTGATGTTACTATGTAGTTTACTCTTTCCTTTGATCAACCTTAGTGTAGGCTTAAGCTATCTTCCGATCTGCGGCTCATGGTATTAGTTATCACTTTAGTCCTTCATGGATGCTATAGAATATCCAGGATATAATCTTCTAGCAATCCAATTCTTCGTCTATAACCTGGACTCAATTCTTCCTTTTAACTTATATTGGAGCCTTCTACAACTGTAGGATTGTCAACATATATGTATAAAATCGCAAGTGCATTCATAACGTAACCAACTCTGAATCATAGATGGAATAGTTCCTTTCGTTCCTTCTAAATTTTCTTTAAACGTAATCTATTACTTTTCCTAGTCTTCTGCCTCCTTGTTGCGTGCATACTTAGCTTATCATTGTTCCCACGCATGCCAGATTTTTTGTGCAAATCATGCAATCTCGAATATTACTTTTGATTTTCATTCTCGTTCATCAACCACGGTAGGTGCCACTTTCTTATGGAGTGCATACAATGTTGTAGTGAGACTTTTGTTACAAGACTATTTCCTCTTTAGGTCACTCTACTTATGTTGAAGCCTTCTTCCTTATCTCCTCAGCTAGTCTTTCATTGTAGTACTTAGAGAGACCTTCTGGCTCTCCACACTCATGTCCTCGCACAGTTGCTTAAAGAACTGAAGTATAAGTTTTGACCGTCTTCCCAACGTGACTCTCTTTTATTTCCATAACACTCATACGGTATCTTTAACTACCCCAACTCCTATCTGAATACTCCTCAAATATGATAATGTCATATCTGCGACTGAATTTCCCACGTTGGAGTTCGCTATGTCTATCTTTCTCAATCTGTTGATTTGTCTGTATCCTCTTCTCTAGCCATAACTAGGCTCTTCCTGAATCAACTACTAACTACTCGTTGTCCCATTCTCATATCAATATTCTGCGAAATATTTCTTGGGTTATTTTATTTGTCTTAACTTATGTCTCGTAATGGCTCCTTATTTATCAATAACATCTCAGGCAGAAACCCTTACTTCCTCTCCTTAACAACGTGTTTGTGTAATGTCCTGGAATCGTAGCATTTTTGTAGGTCTTGAATAAGTGCAATTTCATCCCTTTCTCATTTTTATCGCATTCCTTCTTTACCACTCAATCGTTACTAGAACCACTTAATTCTGACTTACTATCACGTCACTCCATATTCCCCCCTTTGGGGAAGTACTAAAATTTAGAGATACGATGACCTACCTACATATGTTTTATCTCTTTATCTTTGGCATCCTTTCACATTATCGATGACCCTTACTCATCTTGCGGTAAACCTTCTGTACCAAGGATAATAAAATTCCTTACTCACGAGGGTGACACTTAGTATAACTGGCATATACAGTCCCTTAAGTTGAAGTTTGCTCACATTGCTTGCTTTAGGGAAGCATCTTCCTGAATGACCATTCTCTGAATTTTTCATGAATCTACTTCTGTTGTTCATTCTATTATTGCCGGAACAAATTATGAAATTTCTCATGATGCCGACTATTATCAATCACTCAGTCCCTAATTCATGTTTAGCTTACCTTGTTCACCAATCCATAATAGTTTCTATTACTCTGGGGTCTAACTTTTCCTTTTGGTAATCGTGCCAGGGTTGCAAAATTATTTTGTCGAAATGAGGATATGACTTTATGGCCTATATTCTTTTGTTGTCTCAAGGCATGTCACTTATCGCTTTATTTTATAAACTCTGTAATACTGTCGTCCTTTTGATCTACCGTTGTGATCCATGTATCATATCTTACTCATAATGATTCATTATCTTTCTTCTTTCTTCCCGCTAACATTATGTCTATCACATTATTCTGAAAACTACAGTAAGACTTTCTCTTGATTTTTGCTCCCCTTTTGCTTCATCCAGTGGCTCTTTGCGTTGATTAACATTCTCGCTATACTAGGGACACGAACCATATCAAGGTAATATTTATTCCTTCCAGGCTTTCAGTGCTTATCTTCTGAATTTTTTTTATCATGCTAGTATTTACATCTCATTGTAATATTCTAGAGTGCACCATTTTGGTGTCTCACAAGGAGTTCTATTAGCACCTTTGTAATATCCTTCGGAAATGTCAACTAACACAAACCATTCATTCTCCATTTTGGGTTACTCTAACCCTAGCCAGATCCTAATATCACGTCATTTTCTTAAACTACACTTGTTAGCCCCCAATGGGGCATAACTGAGATGGGTGTGGTCAATTATACATACCTGTATTACTGTTGAAGGTAACTCACACTTTTTTTTTTCTCTGCCTGGGTTGAAAATACCGTTAGTCTTTCTTACCTGGGTACCCAATACCCTTCTCATCCTGCTCCTTTTACTTGTTGAAGTTTGTACCTACGTTCTGAATCTCTAATTGCCTTTTACCATAGGTGGATAGATATTCTTTCCTCAAGGCTCCTTATCAAGCGGTTTACACATCTTAGTACACACATGATCCACTGAAGACCTTACATTTACTCATGATAAGCATCATGCGAAATCGAGTTCCTTTGACTCAATTCTTCCACAACTATATCTCTTATCAAGCGTCTTTCTAGATGTGGACATCGTCGTATTATGAATAAGATAGAGTTTAATAAATCGAGCTCTCACAACTGAGCTCTACCACACGATCTAGAGTAGGAAGAAAGAGTGACAGTCCTAAATGCCCTATAGCTCTTGTTTATAAGTGTGGTGCACGACACACCCATAAACAAGACTCTACTAGACACGACTTGTAGACTCCATAGGGTAGAACTGCTCTGATACCACTTTTGTTACGACCCAAACCGATGGGCCGCGATGGGCACTCGGTACCTTACTCGACCGAGTACCAACGTAATGTATCATCTTATTACATCATCATATACACCTGACATACGGGCCGAATAGGCCAACATAATCATTTATAAACTCAAAACATAGGCCGACAAGGCCGTACAATCTTCCACATATACGACATATGTCCACAAGCCTCTAAGAGTACATATATGTCATAAAGGTCGGGATAGAGTCCCGCCATAACAAACAATACCCGTCTAAATCATACTAACCAAACAAGCGACTCCGAAACAAATGGAGCGCACCAACATCATTCGCTGAGCTGATAGCCTACTTGGGGGGCTCTCGACCTATCTATCAGAACCTGCGGGCATGAAACGCAGTGTCCCCAGGCAAAAGGGACGTCAGTACGAATAATGTACTGAGTATGTAAGGTACATAAATAAGTACATAAGAGATATGAAAGAAATATAGAGCACATGACTTAACCTGTAATCTTGAATAGTTTTGTAAGTCATAAATTACTTTTAGCGTCATGCATATGCATATGGATGTCATGTCGTGCATAGATACATGTTTCATAACATCATCAGCCTCTGAGGGCATCCCATCATATCATATCGGCCACTGTGGGCAAAATCATCATCGTATACTAGCTGATCAGGTGGTGGTGCGTAAGTAACGCCATAACCTTTTCCATATCCCATATATATATATTTATATATATATATATATATATATATATATATATATATATATATAAATATATATACATACATAAATATATATGCGTGTATAATGACGTCTGAGTCATGGGTCAATGTACATGTATAATGCATGAAATGCATAAGAAATACGTTAATAAGATTTTCTCAGAATGCCATAAAAAACAATATGCCTTTCGGATAAACATTATCAAATACATATTTTTCTGGGACCCATGAACAGAAGATAATAATATTTCATATGGGGAATCAAGAATACAGACACCCCAGTATTCCTATGAATAGAGTAATTTATGGAAACTGCGTGTTTGCTCGTTTCTTCAGTATAATTTGGATCATGCCAAAAAGAAAGAACAGATGGCCTTAACATACCTGGAGTAGGGAAAACTTCGTATAATGTTCTTGGAGAATATTGCACCGTACACCTTTACACCCGCAAAATTTTACGTTGCTACGATTCTTAAAAGTTCTCGTTGGAACCTTGTAGGAGAATTAGATTGTAGGAATTTCCGTTGTTAATGAAGGTTTAGGTGAGAGATTTGTTGAAAAATTGTACGTTCTGCTTTTGTAGAACTTCTTTAACTATTCCTTCATTCTTAAGTTCTAATTGAGGAAAATAACTAATGTATTGATTTTGTGTCTTTGTATTCAAGACATGGAAATGAAGCTTTGTTAAAAGCTTTTGTAAAAGTGGCTAATTGTTAATTTGACACCTAAAGATCATATGACCCTTAGTAATATGTTTGGTTGGCTTATTTACTGCCACGTTTTAGGGGTGTTAGTTTTAGTCTTATCCTATAATTTAATAGTTAACTAGGTAATGTCCCGCTATCCGATAATTAAGCAATTACCCGCATAATTAATAATTATCTCAAATTACTTAAAATTCTACTTATTTTTAATATACTTTATACACCATACTATTATGGTCATATGGTACCTTGTATGGCACTAGTCCATAAATACCGAGTATTATAGCTTGGATCGTATTTTATCCCAACTTGTCAAATTTCGACGAAACTTATTTTCTTACTCTCTCACCTTCAAGAATTTATGTATCCCTTGTTTGAAATAGCATAATACTTGTAACCTCAAACTAATCCCAATCTCGAACTTACGTTGATTAACTTACGACGAAACTTTAACATACGAAAATGCGGGATGTAATATCTCATTTCCGAGTTTTCATAAAATTACTTATGCCATACTTTTACGTACGAGAACATGGGGTGTAACAGTAAATCATAAATCAACAGTGAGGAAATAGAAGTAAAACGCCCCCAAGGGGTCTAAACAAGTCGGCACGAGGCCCCAAACATGGCATATAGCCAAAATATAGCAATAATTTTAGAACACAATTTAACATATGATGTAGAGTAAAATACGCAACTCAATAGTTGTCGTGGAGAGGACCAAGTCCAATCAAAAAATTAGTGCACGCCACATACTCGTCATCCGACATGTGCGCCATTCTAAAAGTAGTGGGAAATACTAAGTCCGGGGTTTCATACCCTCGGGACAAGATTTATAGACATTACTTACCTCTACCGGGACACAATACTAATCCGCGATTCTCTTGCTCCTCAAATCGGCTCCCGATTGCTCCGAATCTAACCAAAACCAGGTTAACATCATCAATATACGCTAAAGGAACAAAACCCAATGGAAAACTATCAATTTTAGACACAATTCTCAAAATTCGGCCAAACCCGAGCCCCGAGCCCATGTCTCGAAATTTGTTAATATTTACAACACTAGAATACTCATCCTCCCACGATTCTATACATACCAAGAACACCAAAATCAGACCACAATTTCCCACTCAAATCATCAAAAGAAACTTCAAATTCTCTTTCACCTAATCTCTCCAAGTTTGGGTTTAAATTCAACAAATTTTCGGTTTAATTACTTAGAAAATGACATAGAAACGAGTTATGAAGTTGAAAACCTTACCTCCAAATGATTCCCTTTGATTTCCTCTTCAAACCCTCTCAAAGAGCTCCAAACCCGTTCAATAATGGAGGAAAAATGGACTCAATTTGCAAAGATGGCCTTTTAACACATTCTGCCCAGCACTAATATTTCCTTCAGTGCGATCGTGGGACCACCCACGCGATCGCAAAAAACAAACTCACAGCCTCAAAATTTTACCCATTACGATCGCACTATTCCCCACGATATCGCGAAGCTTTAACTCCCCGACCTATGCGATCGCGTAACCATTCACGCGGTCGCAACGAAGAATTGCAACAACCTCACGCCCCCCCCCCCTTTCTTCTACGCGATCGCACCATGAACAACGTGACCGCACTGCTCTGGCTGCCCAACCTAACCATCTTACGTGATCGCATAGAACAAATCTGCCTGCCCCAAACTTTACCCTACGTGATCGCAGGTGAACTCACGTGATCGTAGTGAAGAAACCACTGCTTCTAAAACACCAGAAAATCAGCAATCTCCCGAAGACCAAAAGTGCCCGTTTGAGCATGCGAAACACACCCGAGGCCCTTGGGACCTCAACCAATCCTACCAACACACCCCATAACATGATTTAAACTTAGTTGAGCCTTCGAAACACCAAAAACAACGTAAAACACCAAAATTACATCAAATTCTAGCCTATGAATTTATAAACTTCTAAATTTTACCAATGATGTCGAAACAACTAAAACACATCCGATTGACCTGAAACATTGCACACATATCCAAAATGACAATATGAACCTGCTCCAACTTCTAGAATTCCATTCCGACCCTGATAGCCTATTTTCCACTATCGACCGAAAATCGCCAAAAACTAACTTTTGCCAATTCAAGCCTAATTCTACACCGGTCATCAAACCTTCATTTCGGACACACTCATAAGTCCCAAATCAACTAACGAAGCTATCCAAGCAATAAAATCCGCATTCCGAGTTTGTTTACCAATAAGTCAACTCACAGTTGACTTTTTAACTATTAAGCTAATTTAAGAGACTAAGTGTCTCAGTTCTCACCACAACCATTCCGAACCCAAACCAACTGACCCAACACAACATAAATAGGCTAGGAAACATATGATAAAGCAGAAACGGGGGAAACATGCCTAATCTTATGGAAGGACCGGTCGGGTCGTTACAAGAATGCAGCCGAAGGCTCTATCTAACACTGTGAGGTAGAGTAGCAAAGGTCTGCCTGGCTCTGGAAGGACCAAAACTGGTGGTGTTAACAGGTACTCCTTCATCTTGTTGAAATCCCTTTGACAATCCTCGGTCCAACTAGTTGCAGCATCTTTCTTCAACATCTTGAAAATTGGCTCACATATGACTGTGGACAGGGCTATGAACCGGCTGATGTAGTTTAGTCGTCCTATAAAACTCATTACATCTTTCTTACTCTTCGACGGTGGTATGTCCTAGATGTCTTTGACTTTTTATGGATCCAATTCTATCCCTCGACGGCTGACAATGAACCCAAGTAACTTTATGGCAGGGACCCCGAATGCACACTTTGCAGGGTTTAATTTCAGGTTGTACTTCTGCAGTCTGTCGAAGAACTTCCTCAAATCTGCTATATGATCTATTTCTTTCTTGGATTTGATGATGACGTTGTCCACATATACCTCGATCTCTTTATGTATCATGTCATGAAAAATGGTAGTCATAGACCTTATATAGGTGGCCCCAACATTCTTTAGACCGAATGGAATCATTTTGTAACAGTACACGGCCCATGGTATAATGAAGGTTTTTTTCTCTGCGTCTTCTTCTTCCATCCAAATCTGATGATAACCGGAGAAGAAATCTACAAAGGACTGGAGTTCATGCTTTGTGTAATTGTCGATTAGAATGTGTATGTTTGGTAGCGGGAAATCATCCTTGGGACTTGCTCTGTTTAGATCCCGATAATCAACACAGACTCTGACTTTCCCATCTCTCTTTGGAACTGGCACGATGTTGGCTAACCAAGTTGGGTATTCAACCACCCTGAGGACCTTGGCCTTGATTTGCTTGGTGACCTCCTCTTTGATTTTCATACTCATATAAGGCTTGAATTTCCTGAGTTTCTTCTTTACTGGTGGACAAATTGGGTTTGTGGGCAACTTGTGAGCCACAATAGACGTACTTAACCTGGTCATATCATCATATGACCATGCAAAGATTCCCTCATACTCTTTCAGGAACTGTGTGTACTCTTCTTTTTCTGATGGTAATAAGTAAATGTTGATGCGGGTCTCCTTGATAGTTTAAGAATCTCCTAAGTTGATTATATCAGCTTCTTCCAAGTTGGACTTGGGCTTGTTCTCAAAATCCTCTATTTTCCTGATGATTTCCTAGGGTATGACATCATCTTCTTCTGAATCACTGTCCTTTTGTTGCGTTGCCTCATTATATGTCACAGTTGTCGGTTCATCAAGACAGGAAATACTAATGCTGTATAGATAAAGATATGAGAGAAAATGGTAATAATAAATATCGATCCATTGAAACATAAAAGCGATTTTCAATAATTTAAACAACGTTGTTGGAACGCTTGAGGTTTTATTTAAAACAAATGCAAAAAGGGAAATCATTTTCTTAGAAAACAACAAAATAAACATTATTTTTCAACCATGCTACCCCGGGACTCATCGGGCCCTGGATGGTCTGACAGTCCAATTCTTGAGGAATGATCCTTTCTCCACAGCTCGAATGGTAGGGCCTTCCTCCTCCTCCTCCTCGACAATTACACAATAGTCCATGTCATCATCCTCTACGAACAAGTTCCTCAAGGCGGCCAATGATTCTTCCTCCTCTGGTTCCCATATGATGTCGGTCTGCTGGAATGTCTGACTCAGGTGTGGTACAGGCTGCTCAAGTGGATAGTACAGACCACGCCACGGTGGTGACGAGTCATTGTATTCTTTCCAGGTGTACTGATACCCTAGCCCAAAGGTTGTACCATGACGTTTCAACTGTATTGGCTTGGAGATACCTTGAAGGTTTTTGCCAAGACCCTTGCCGGGTTCATATCCTCTCCATGCTAGTATACTTTCTATATTGCTGCTCCACCACTTGTCTTTCTCAATTGCATTGACCCGCTCGATGTGATGATAAGTTTCTCCCCCGAGCCTTCTTCTATTATCAACCACCGTATAGTCTGACGGTTGTAAATGGGGTTGCTCCCATCTCCATGGATAATCACCTCTTGATGGTTCTATTCGAACATCACTTCCTGATGAAAAGTTGATGCCACAGCCCCAGCGGTGTGTATCCACGGCCGGCCAATAGATTATAGGATATGGATATGTCCATCACCTAAAACTGGACATCAAACCATGTAGGCCCCATTTGTAAACAGAGATTGATTTCCCCAATGGTAGCCCTCTAAGACCTGTCAAATGCCTTCACGTTCATGCTCCCTTCTCATATTTTATACAGGCCTTTGCCCAGCCTCTTCAGTGTTGTCAATGGGGAAATATTGAGACTCGATCCCCTATCTATTAGAACTCTGGAAATGAAATTGTCCTCACATTGCACGGTAATATGTAGTGCCCTATTATGATTCAAACCCTCGGGTGGCAGCTCGTCCTCGTGAAGGTGATTTTGTGACTTTCCAGCACCTGTCCCACCATATTAGCCATTTCTCCACCAGTGATGTTAGGTACATGTGCCTCGCTTAACACCTTTAAGAGAGCATTCATGTGCACTTCTAAATTCTGTAGCAGTGACAAGATAGATATCTGAGCAGGAGTCTTGTTCAAATGATCTGTACTGAATACTCTTTTTCTTGCACTTTCCTCCAAAGGTCGTCTGGGCTTGTTCCAATAACCAGCGGTTTGTTAGAAGCCTGCTTACTGGATTCTCCCAAATGCTCTGGTGTACAGACTCTTCCCGTTCTGGTCATCCCTTGCGCTGTGTTGTATTCTTCTATTTTATTCTTCCCTCTTCTTCTAGCTTCGGCCACATAATCCCAAGGTATAGCCTTAGTGTTGAAAGGCGGCATGGTTGACATTGTCACTGTGAAAGGCGTGGTTACCTCGGTGGAACATGCGCAGCTGCGGGGAGTACTATCTCAACTTCAAATGGAACTGATGCATCTATCTCAACCTCCACTGGCGACTGTATTTGTATTATAATAGGATGGAGCGTGACTGCGGGTTTCTTACGATTATCACCCACTTTGATAAGCCCAATTGATCCCTCGGGATCCCATCCCTCATTGGTCTCTATCACATTGAAACATTCACCCCTATGATCTGGCAGGGGTTGTTGCGGACGTTGGGTATAGCTTCTTTGTCCTGAATGACCTTATTATCAATCAAGGTCTGGATATTATCCTTTAATGTTCGACACTCGTCAATGGTGTGCCCTTTCATGCCAGAATGATATGAACAGGTCTTGATTGGGTTGACCCATTGGGATGGATTCTCCACGGTCGTAGCAGGGATATGAGTGAGATAACTAGCAACCTTCAGCCTTTCATACAGTTGGTCAATGGGTTCGTCAATGGCAGTGTATTATCTAGGTGGTCTGCGGTCAAATTTAGGCTGAGGTTTTGGGTAGTTTGTGCGGGTTGGAGGTGACTGAAAGTAAGAGGGTTGGGAGTTATATGTGTGATAAGCAGTGGATGGTTGGGAATATCTGGGAATTGATGGTTGATATGTGTGTGGAGGTGCTTGGTATGTAAGTGGGGAGGTTTGATATACAAGTGGAGTTTTCGGTCCTTGGGTGACCATTACTATTCCTGCATCTTTCTTCTTCGATATACCCCCTGACTGCAATGCTTTGTTTGTGGCCTGCAATGCTTCGAAGTTTGTCACCATACTGCTTTTGATGCCCTGTTCAATCCTTTTCTCCGAGTTTGATGATATCGGAGGACTTGTTGTTTTCGATAACCATCAATCCTTCATAGTACTGCGCATACTGTGCTCTAACGATCCTGACTTGGCTGCTTCTGACCTCCAACGAGTGGAATACTCACGGAAGGCCTCAGTGGGCTTCTTCTTTTAGTTCTGAATGTAGTAGACACCCAGAGCATTCTCTGTGTTAAACCTGAATCTGTCCATGAAGTCAGACGCCCATACTCACCCAGTTGGCCCACTTCTTAGGATCCTGGCTGATGTACCAGGATAAAGCATCTCATGTAAGACTCCTCATGAAAAGCTTCATTCGGATCCTTTCATCCTTTCCGACCCCTACAAGCTTGTCGCAATAAGTCCTCAGGTGAACCCTGGGATCACCTGTTCCGTCGAACATTTCGAACTTGGGAGGTTTGTAATTCTCCATCAGTTGTACATCGGGTTGTATGCATAGGTCTTCACAGTTCAGACCTTCTATCCCCTTGCTTCCTTCGATGCCTTGAACTCGACTTGTCAACTTCTTGAGCTCTTCAGCCAGGTTCTTAATGAGTAGGTCCTTCTCAGAGGATTCTGGTGTATAGGATACAAGCTGAGTTGAGTGAGGTAGGGTTTCTACGTATATAGAGTTGTTTTGGTGGCCGGGAGTTTGGGTATAATGGTGATCATTGGTGGAATTCTGGGGTTCAGGAATGACTGGCGGGGTGTATTGTAGAGTGTGGTAGGTGTTTTGTTGGTACTGTGGTAGGATAGTTTGATTTTGTGGTGGGGTTGTATAATGGTGAGGTTCATGAGGATTCTGTGGGCGTTTGTTGGGTGTGTTTTGCGGTGGTGCGGGGTTCTGGGTGTTTGAATGGTTGACATTTGGGATATTAAGTGTGAGGGATAGATTTGCTAAGCTTCGGACCTGATCGAGCTCACCCTGGATTTCTAGTATTTTCTGCTCAAGTCATGATACTACATCATTTGGGGCATGAGTACCTCGACCATCAGAAGCTTCTGCATGTTCAACATGTATGTTGTTGCCTTTTATGGTGACGTTCAAATCATCCATCTTTACTTTCCCTTTGCCTTTTGGTGGACTAGGAGGAGGAGAAGGTGGAGGGACCCTGGATCTAGTATGATAAGCTGATGATGCCAGTATGCAAGAACCGGCCTTAGGGGAATGGGATTAATCAAAAGAAAGAGAAAAACAAAAGGTAGCCAAGTCAGTAAAAGTTCTAAAAAGAATATTTGCGGTATTTAAACACATATTGCGGAATGTAAATTCTCGTCTTATGTTGGGAGCCTCATTGTGCCCAAGGCCTAGCGACAAATACCTTGGAGAGTTTAGATGCCAATAATTGACTCATTTCATTAATATAAAAATAGATGAATCCAACACGACACTAAAATAATAAAAGATAGGTCACTACTGGCATTTGGCCTTATTACATTTAGGAAAGACAAGTAAATCTAATCTACTTGGTCCCAGAAGGACCTTCCCCAGTATTGATCTTTCTGGATCCATCAATTAGGTCCTCTAGCTCGCGCATGCCCTACAACAGGTATACTCTTGCCATATGTCCTCCCTCTCCTCCTTCAGCATTCTGGCAGTCAGTGATTCTTTTTCTTGTCTTTTCTTCTAGCTCCATCAAACCCTATTCCAGATATTCTACCCTTTCCTTGGAGGTGATACCCATTTCCCTCCATTCCCTGATTAATGTCTTGTCTGTCTCATGTATCTCCTGATGTTCGGCCTTGGAGTCATGAATCCTCTTACGCAATTTGTTGTACTTTACTTGGGTTTTTGCATCTTCGTCTATGACCCAGTTTCCCCGACCGATTCCTGGCTCAACTTTCCTAGCTAAGTTATCCTCCAACCATGCTAGGTAAAAGGGTGCATGTCCCGCATGATACCTGTTTATCTCGATGGTGTCTTTTTCCACAATAATCTTTGAGTGCCACATATGCTGAGCTTGACACTTGTAAGGGATGTCGTCATCTTGAAAATCTGCCCTGAAATGACTTATCTTTGTGACCCGTGGTATGATCTGCTTCCTACCTTCCTGCCTCATAACCCTTATAGGAACATAAGGGTATATTCCCCTTAACCCAATCAACACCAAGTGAGGAGCGTCCCTTGACCTGATAATGAATTCGTTAGTAGGGAACCATTCAAACATCCACTAAACCTGATCCTCATTCAAATTGTCGAAGAACTCCACCCATTCCTTAGCACTCTCTGGTTGAGCAAACATGTCCAGAATATAAGTCATCCGTTTAGGGTGATGGAAAGCAATATGGTCATTCCACGCCCTTCGTGGAAACTCCTAGCGATATTGACCCTGAGATGCTCCATTAACCACAACTGCAGCAGCAAATTGCAACCCTCGAAATGTTTGGAGCCTTTCTCGCAGTGGTCTAAGGCCTAGTAGATATCAGCTATAATCATAGGGACTATGGTGTATGTCTGTCCCTCGATTCCTTCCATTAGAGTCTTGGTGACCATAGCTAATCTAGTGTAAATTCTTTCCATTTTCGTTGGGAACACTATCATACCCAAGAGGCAAATAATGAACATGAAAACTCTGCGATGAATATGTCCCAAGGAAGTGATGGAAAAATCATCATGAAAAATATGGTAGGACTTGCTATGACCGTATCTCTCATACAAGTAGTCAAATGGTATATAAGATTTCATTAAGCACTCCAAATCGGTGTTCTTTTTCAGACCCATCATTTTTAGAAATCCCCTACCAGTGCAATTTTCTGGTACCAATAACCCAGGGCTGTCCCAAGGTAGCCCAACAAATCCCCCGATTTCTTCTAGGAGCGGGGTCATTTATATATCCCCGGAGCGAAACACTGATTTTTCACGATCCCAGAACATGATTGCAGCTTCTATCAACATGTTATTTGGTTGGATGTCTAACAGAGATGGCAAATTTTCCAGGACCTTTTTCACATGTTTTTTGTCAATTGAGGAAAGATCTTCCCACCAGTCTAGTAGCAGTGGTGGTATATTTTGGACCATGACGAACCTGGGGACCTCGGGCCTTATTTTCTACAAAACAAATAAAGTTAGGCCATTTCCCCTTCCAGATTCGACTATTTATGTATCGATGATTAGCATATTGGCATTTAGTTCTCCAAGATTAATGTACAAAGCGTGGTTGCGTCCGTTGGGATTATGGAAACCCCGGTAGACTTTCGGATAAGGCTTATCTTAACGGGTTATTACGTGGACAACATACTAACTCGTCTATGTTTGACCATGATGCATGTACAGTTATAATCAGAGTAAGGTTGTTATGGGGGTCTATACTGGTACCGTCAAGCGGACAACTTGAGGGGGAAAGGCATGGAACCGTCGATTGCACCGCTGATCGACTAGTTTTACCACAAATAAGCCTTTTTGAATTTAAATGGTGATATATAGGAAGAGTGCAACCACTCAATAAGCGTTGCTAAAGGATTGATTACGCACGAGTGGAATATGATGTTGAGCATGATTTATGCAGCAGTAAATAACATGTTGTCACGTATTTCCACGTTAGGAAAATAATAAAAGCGGTATTTAATAATTGAAAGACGTTTAAGAAAGAAAAACAAAGAAATAAGCCAGTTTCTGCAGTAAAGGAAATCATAAATGCTCAAAACGGGATATTAAATTCACATAAGGGGAAAGGGAAAGGTTGCGCACATATTAGCAAAAAGAAGCATGCTTAAGACTAATTTACAAAAAGCAAGTTTGTTATGATAAAAGCCTAAAATTCCCAGCAGAGTCGCCATGTTGTTGCGCCGCCTTTGTTTCCTCGCAGAATCGGGTTTCAACACTCATTTGGGACAAATCCCTTCCTTTTGGGAGATGGGTATGGAAAGTGAAGAGTCGCCACCTAACGGATTTATGGTGCATTAGGGAACCTAATGCAAGTAACTCATGAAATCAGTCTATGTTACCAGAGATTGGGTAAAGGCTTTATATTACCTTAAAGGGAGGGTGTTAGGCACCTCTCGAGGTCCATGATGGTGAGTCCCGGCCAAACTTACTTATTAAATTAGTCATTAAATAGATAAGCAGTCTAAGCACACATATGTAAGTAAGATGAAAGGAGTTTAAAAGGTAAGCAGTCTGAGCACACATATGTAAGTAAGAAGAAAGGAGTTTAAAAGGTAAGCAGTCTGAGCACACATATGTAAATAATATGGGGGAGTCCTAAGTTATTAGCCTATAGGATCACATCCGTACAATGCCCGATAATCCTTCCTCAACTAGAGGGATTACACAGTCACATTAGCGCACAGGCAATCATATCCTTTTACTACCCAATTACCCTCCCCTTAGCGGTTATATAAGCGATTTTAAAAAACAGTGTAGAGGTAAAATCTTTAGGAATGAAAAGTATTTTAGGAATGGAATTAGTTTTAGGAAAAATGTTAAGAGTGAAAACAGTTTTGGAAACAATTCTGAGAAAACCAAAGATTCAACAAACAACCACACAATCACAAAACTTAGAGTGCCCAGATTCAAGTCCACTTATTATTTAACTCTAAGTGAAGCCAAACAAGTTCACAAACAGGGATCAGAGGGGTTGGGGACATAGGGAGCTTAATCAGAAACACATGAACATGGATAAGTGGGGAAGCATATTGATCAACAAGTACACATAACAAGCAAGGATTGATTGACAACCAGTGGCCAAACTCATAGTGTTAGAATACAAACCATTGACTCAGAGTATTTTCAAGGAAATTATACTTAAAGCTAAAGTGATAGTAGACATTAGAGCATAGAGGCAGAATGCAGGAACATCAATATTGAGGACAAGATTCTGCCCCATAGGATTAGTCATACCAATTCTGATTAATCAGATAAATGAGGAGCCTGAACTATTTAAAATGAGCATGCCTGTTGAAGGAAACAGACAAGAGCTCAAGTAAACATGCTGGCTAAAATAGAAAACAAGAAGATTGAAACCTAGACATGCTGATTAAAACACCGAACAAGAGAGGGTAAAAACATAAGCATACCAATCAAAGCATTAAACATGAAGAACAACTAAGTACATAATCAGTTAAACTAGTGCGGAAATATGCATGGATTTAACAACTATGGAGCACATAGATTTGAATTTTTGAGATATTGAAATAAGAACATACCAGTGAAGAAAGCAAAGTGCAGAAATCAAAGCAAGTAGAGTTCCACAGTCTAGCCTTGGCTTTCAGCCGGCTAGACAAGCAATTAGCACAAACAACATAAAGAGGAGAGAAAGTTTGTTTTTGTGTGTGTGTATTTTTTGAAATATTGTTCGTGTTTGAGAGTTAAAACAAGAGTGTATGTATCGAACTTTGGGAGTAGGAAAAATAAGGTAAAAAAATCAGAAATCAGTCAATTAAGGCAATCACAGGGTCACATAATCAATTAACATAAGGTAGTCCAGAATAGACCCCTTAATTAGGGGTAATTGATCGACGGTAACAACAAGAGAGTTTAATCAAGGCAAGCATCCAAATCAGACCAAATAAAGTATTAGTACAAATCACAAAATCATGCGGACGAGTAATTAAGGCAAGTGTGACCAATTAAAATTATAAATAAGAAAACCAACAGAATCTGTGCACACAAACTTAACAGGGCAAAATAATATGGAATAATCAGTAAGGATCTTCAAAGAATACTGGTTTTACCAAAAGAATTACCCAAATTTCATAAATAGAAATTAAACTAAGTAAGACCTCAAAAAATATAGAACTTAGCCGGAAAGCAGGTTTGAACACTAACAGAGATTAATTAGGGAAAAACAACAAAAATACTGGATTTAACAAGGAAAAATGTTTAAGTTCAAAAGATAGAGTAAAGTAATACAACTGGTATAATAAATATCGAAACAAAAGTTGAAGAAAAACCAGTACATCACATAATCGATTAGGATTTGAACACCTGTATGAAATTCAGCCAAAACAATGAAGAAACAAATACCTCAACATTATAAATTCAGAAAAATCTTTAAAAATAGTTTGGGATCAACCCTAGCTTAGGTACAGTGATAAAAAGTCGGAATAGTTAATTAAACAGGAGATTTTTAAAGGAAAACACGTAAAAGTGCTCGAATCACCCCAGATCAATACAGATCTAAGATGGATCAACAATAACGGACTACGGTTTTCAGAAAAGTAATAGAGATGAGAGAATAGGTCAAGAACCCATAAATCTGTAATAAACAAGAAGAAGTTTTTACTCACAGACGGAAAAATGCCCTGAGACAGGCTGATAAACAATGTTTCAAACCAGAACCAGTTGGGGTTCCTCGAGATCTTCTCAAGGATCCAAGAAATCGAATAGCCATGGCGTGTAGAAGACCAGATCGAGTCGGAGAAGGCATTGAAACGTCATAAGTGGGAGGTTTTTTCCGGTGACAGCGTTTAGAACTAGGGTTAGGTCGAGAGAGTTGAGAGAAGAGGGAGATGATGACAGCGGGTGAGGAAAATAAATGAGAAGGGTTAGAGGGGTATGTTAGGATTAATTATGGTAAGGATAGATATGGACAGTTGATGTGAATGATCAACGGCCACGATTGAATGGGGGGTATTGGGTCGGGCAGGTGTATATTTGAGCCTAAGGGGTTTGGGGCAACATTAGGGTTGAATATTAGAGGGGTTTTGGACTGGTGTGAGGGGTTAGGTCCGAAAATTGAAGAATTAAATAGCGCTATTTGTTAAATACCGACTTAATTGATAAAATAATTTGTAAAAATAGTTAATAAATGATAAAAAAAGATTTTTTTGCATAAAATTGATTTAAAATAATTACCTAATATTATAAAAATACAAAAGGTCATTTTCTTGTAAAATAAGGTAATTATGCACTCGTGGGCTATTACTGCAAAGTTATTGCAATTATAACCCTAAAGTATAAGTACGACTATTTGTAAAATAATTAAAATCTTAGTGTAAATATAAATGATAAAATTTAGAAACAAAATTGTCATAAAACCAATGGTGATGCAATTAGTAATTGTCTATATAATAAAAATACCGGGACAAATTAATTAAAAAATCTTTTAAAAATGTAGAAATTATGGAAAAAAAATTAATTGCTACTCATGCATTGTTTTGAAGATATATATGTATTTTGGAAATAATATAGGAAAAATATGGGTATCAATAGTCATTTTGGATCCAAAACTCCTCCTCCTATACTCTTTGTTTGCCTATCTCACTTAAGAGTTTAGCTCTCAATCCAATGATTTATGAAAGGTTCGCTCATTTCTCTCAAAAGAATGTCGCAAGTATGGCTTTAAGTACCATAGGCTTGCCCCTCATGTAAATCACCACTAATGTAAGCTCACTCGAGTTGAAATCACGTAGGGCTTTTGTGGAATGCAATGAAGGCTTTTGGACTAAGTGTATACGGTTAAAAGAAGAGATCCTGATTTTATGATCATTACGGCACTCAAAAGGCTCGATGCAGTTCGAGTTTTGGCATCGAGGAGGCATGTCGAGGATTCTCGACCTCGAGGCGGTGTAAATCGAAGACCATCATGAAAAAGCGGGAAACTCCCAAAATGCAGTGGTTAAAACTGACCAAGTACGCAAAATAGTGCAAGCCTGTATCGTGGAATTAAATGGTTGTACCAACCTTCTATCTTTGTAATAATTACACATGTACTACGTTTGGATTCCCCTCCCCCATATAAAGAGACCCTTGTCATTTTCTAACACACATGATATCCAATACAAGAACAAGAACATTCCCTAATCTCTAATTCAAACATTCTCTACAATTGTTCCATTGATTTATTTATTGCCTTTCATTTATTGTATTCATTAATTGTTCTTCATTTATTGCTCATTATTGATCATAAAGAGGTCATTCTCGAGGCCCTTCAATACTGTTGTATCCTCTCTGACCGCCCTCTGTCAAGCTTTCGAGCTCAATCCCGAGACCTATTTCGACCAAGCTCGAGACCCCGTCTGTTAACTGCTCGGTTTGCACAATTCCATTATCCTTTGCTCTTGTCTCATTTTTCTTAACTCTCACTTAGCATCTATTTCCTAAACAACTAGTATTAAAATAGATCACATTTTTTAGAACCACAAAATCAAATATAATTGTAATAACCATTTTCAAGGTAAACCGGTTGGCGCCCACCGTGGGGCTAAAAATAATAGTGATTGTTTAAGTCTTGGTTATCTAAAAACACAAGTTATTCTTTACACTTTCTCTTGTCCAAGAATCTTCAATTTCAGGTCAGAAAATGTCTACCTCAGTGAACGCACATGAAAAAAACGGTCATGAGGATCATGGAGAGAATGGCGCAGCTACTTCAGGTGTCGGTGTACCACCGCAAAACCTTGAAGGGGCACCAGTGCAATCCTCGTCGATGAAGGCTCACGCAACACTCAACATGTCGATTGTAATCTCTCATACAGACGGAAGTGTGCGTGAAGGAGACCAGCGTGTAGCACAGGGAGCCCCTGCTCAAAAGGAAAGGGAAGTTATCCTTTATGTCATTTTTGAGATGTTGCAGGCACGACAGGTGGCTATTGCTCAGCTACAAAGCCATCAGAGTTTTCCAAGCACAGCGCCACCAGAAACGACTCCCGAGTCGAATAGGCACCAGAAAGGTCGAGCAATAATGGGTTAGCAGCCGACCCCACTATTATGAATATGCTCGAAGACCTCACAAAGAGGATTGAATCAGGTGAAAAGAAGATAGAAGCCAACGACAAGAAAGTGGAGACCTATAACTCGAGGGTCGATCAGATCCCGGGCGCACCCCCGATTCTGAAGGGTGTAGATTTAAAAAAGTTCGTACAAAATCCATTCCCATCAAGTGGGGCACCGAAGTCCATCCCGAAGAAATTTAGAATGCTCGATCCCGCGAAGTACAACGGGACCTCGTACAATGAGCACATTACTGCTTACACTTGTGTTGTGAAAGGGAACGACCTAAAAGATGACGAGATTGAATCTGTTTTATTGAAAAAATTTGGAGAAACACTATCCGAAGGGGCTATGATGTGGTATCATAACCTTCCCCCGAACTCGATAGATTCGTTTGCCATGATGGCAGACTCTTTTGTGAAGGCACATGCTGGTGCCATCAAGGTCTCTACAAGGAAGTTTGATGACTTCAAAATCAAACAAAGAGAGAATGAGATATTAAGGGAGTTCGTATCCTACTTCCAACTGGAACGGATGGAAGTACCACCACTCTCTGATGATTGGGCAGTACAAGCCTTCGCTCAAGGATTGAATGAATGAAGCTCAATAGATTCAAAGCAGTTGAAGAAAAACTTAATCGAGTATCCCACTATAGTTTGGGTGGATGTACACAACAGGTATCAGTCAGAGATCAGAGTCGAGGATGACCAATTGGAAGCCCCATCGGGCTCGGTGTATCCCAGCAGGCTCTTAGCAAAGGAATCAAGGCTTCCAGAAAGAGAGTCGAGGCCAAGCAAAGAAAGGTATCGACTGTATATAGAAAATTGGAGAAATATCCAAAGGCGTGACATACCTCGAAATGACCAAAGGATGGATCGAGGACAGAATCCTCGGGGACTCATGCACAAAGCAGGGTTTAACAGGAACACAGAGCCGGTAGAGGCACCCCGACTACCTGAGTACAATTTCAACATTGATGTTTCAGACATCATATCGGCCATAGGTAAAATCAAGGACATCAGGTGGCCAAGACCCGTACTATCATATCCTTCGCAAAGGAACCCTAACTTAATATGTGAATATCACGGTACCCATGGTCATAGGACCGAGGATTGCAGACATCTTCGAGAAGAGGTAGCCCGAATAATTAGCAAAGGGCACCTTTGAGAGTTCCTCGGTGACCGAGCTAAAAACCAATTTCGAGAAAGAAAGGCGAAGAGGAAGAATGGAATAGAAGAACCACGGCACGTCATCCACATGATTATTGGAGGAGCCTACGTCCCTCAGGGACCCGTTTTCAAGCAAAAAAAGTATCCATCATTAGGGAAAAGTGAACTCGGAGCTACATACCTGAAGATGCTCTTTCATTCAGCAAAGAGGACATCGAGACCTTGTCTGAACCCCATAATGACACACTGGTAATTTCTTTTCTTTTAAATAAATTTCAAGTTAAATGTGTGGTCATGGATCCAGGTAGCTCAGCAAATATAATTAGGTCGAGGGTGGTAGAACAACTCGGATTGCTCGACCAGATCGTGCCCGCCTCTTGTGTCCCCAACGGATTCAACATGGCGAGCGAAACAACAAAAGGGGAAATCATCCTCCTAGTCAGCGTGGCCGGTACAATTCAAAATACCAAGTTTCATGTCATCGAAGGTGACATGAGATACAATGCATTGCTTGGACGGCCACGGATTCACAGTATGAGGGCGATGTCGTCAACCCTTCATCAATTGATGATGTTTCCTACAAAGGATGGAGTAAAAATAGTGTACAGAGAATAGCACGCAGCAAAAGAAATGTTTGTAGTACATGATGTGACACCGGCACTGACACCTTCTACATTGAAGGAGCCAAAGAACAAGCAAACAGCCGAGTAGCAATCACAAACCACATCCTTAGATGAATGAATAAAGGACCATGCCGCATCCTCGGAACGAGTAACTGAAGAACATTGAGGCTCTAACGCCACCACAGTTAAGGTACAACCTTCTCCCTCTTTCCTTAACATTTTACACCAACCTATGTGCAGGTGTTCGATTGAAAGGAATCGAAGCACCCTCCAGCTCGAATTCTTTAGGTTTTAAAGCATATGTTGTGCTCTTTTTCCCTCGTGTCGGATTTTATCCCAAAGGGTTTTGCCGACGAGGTTTTTAACGAGGCAACATCCATATGCTACCTAAGGAGAACTCATCAAGTATTCAAGTCTTCACTTCGATCAACCTCAAATACTAAGGGGAATCCCCCCTGGAGATCACCTCCTCGAAGAAACTGAAATATGCCAAATAGGGTCTCGACAGGAGAACAATGTATAGGACCAAACGGTCGAATGAACCGTGTCCATATAGAATAATCGAACCTTCGATGCTGAAAAAAATGTATACTTGTACCAATTAATTGGAGCAGAATCTTTTATCATAAAAACACTTCGCGCGTCAAAGAAGTTTATTACTTTCACAAGAAACGGCCCCAGGGCCAGAAATTTCCCAAACACCTGGGGACTGACACCAAAAACTCGAGGCCGTAAGACCTCAGGGCCGCCAACTTCGAGTTCATAAGCCCTTCATGAGGCACCAATGTAAGCCCTCCACTACGCAACATCAAAGTTGTATTTTCCTCGACAGTCGGCTCATCGAGCTATCTAACTTGAAACTATAAGTCCTCAATCTGGCAAATTCAAGTTCATAAGCCCTCCATGAGCCACCAATGTAAGCCCTCCATGAAGCAACGTCAACAACATAATCCCTACATGAGGCAATGTCAATAGTATAATCCCTCCATGAGGCAATATCAACAATCTATGACCTCAACAAGGCATGCTCAAACTTGTAAGCCCTCAATGAGGCAACGCCAAATTTGTAAGACCTTAAAAATAGCATAACCCCGACATGGATACTGTCCTCGACAGTCACCTCATTGAGTCATCAATAACTCGAAGCCATAAGACCTCAGAGCCGGAAACATCGAGCTCATAAGCCCTCCATGAGGAACCAATGTAAGCCCTCCACGAGGCAACATCAAAACTATAAGACCTCAAGCAAGGCATGCACAAATTTTTAAGATCTTAAAAAGGCATAGTCCCAATACCAAAGTCAAGGCTATATATTCGAACTTGTAAGACCCCTAAAAAGGCATACCCTCGATATAGACACCGAGGCTATCTCACTCGGGGACTAAAAGGACGGTCAAATATAATGACAATTGTCATAAGGCTCCCGCCAAACTAACGCGACTTGGAGACGTTTGATTGTTGCCATAAAATCACAGGCCTCCAATTACGTTGAAAAAACTTTGAAAAGAACCGCTTAAAGGTCGAACCGACCCAATGCGTAAGAGCCCAAGTCGCCAACCACATTAAGGTCGTACTGACCTAATGCATAAGAGCCCAAGTTGCCAGCCACATTAAAGGTCGTACCGACCAAATGCGTAAGAGCCTAAGTGCTAGCCTAAAGAGCCTCAAGGCCAATTTAAAAAACCTAAGGGTTGATGAGCTCGATTCGAAACCGACAGAAAGACTGTGCCCAAAAATGTTAACTAAAGCGCCTAAGGGTCAAATGTGTAAGAGCCCAAGCGTCAGCTATATCAAAGGGCGTACCGACCCAATGCGTAAGAGCCCATGGGCCAGCCTAAAAAGCCTCAGGGCCAATTTATAACCCCAAGGGTTTCATTTCGAAGTCCAATTCATCGGGATAATTATCGACAAGCAAATCATAAATACCAAAGAATTTTTTATATATTTGTGTATTACAAATATACGTTTACTACACTCCCATAGGAATTTTTACAAAGGACAAGAAAGAAAAAACCTAGTCTACTCTAGGGACCAGCTCCCTCGGCGGCCTTCAAATATCAGCATCGGCACCAAAAGAAGGAAAAACTCGGTGTCGATCTCATCCGCCTTAGCCTGCTTTATCTCTTTCGAGAGATCAAAGCCCCTAGCATGAACCTCTTCGAGGGTTTCCCTCCGAGACCTGCATCGGGCATACTCATTTCCCCTCCTCTCTCTGTCAAAGGATCCCCTCAGCTCAGCCCGAGCATCCCATAAGCATCATCTTTCAAATAAACGACCACTTTCTTATCGGTTGTTGCTCGAACTTCTTCAGCTTCAGCCTGGGGGTCCACGGCCTCGACCTTCATATTCAAAAGATCAGTCTCAATCTTTGCAATCCTGCTCGTCTGAATCGAGCTACTTTCTCGAGCATTGCAAAGTTGTACCTCGAGGGCAGAAGCCTTGGCCAAAGCATTCCTTTGGGCCGCAGCATGAACAACTATCTGCGCCTTTAGAGCATTGCATTCAGAATTTTCCTATCCGACTTCGCCCCAAAAGCGTTCCAACGCTTCCATCTTTCTCTGCAACTGAAATATCAAGCATTAGCTCTCGAATATCGGGAAAGGAAGCATGTACTCCCTCAAGATAAGGATTACCTGTTGCTCGAGATTTCCTTCATAATTTCGACTTTGATGCATCTCCGATTGAAGATATATGAACTCTTTTTTTTCTTATTGCAAAGACGCCTGGTATATTTTTCCTTGCCAAAGCTTCCCGCAACTTGGTCTCACAATGAAGCAGCTCGAACTTGAGCTTGTCAAAGGCCTGTGAAAAAGAAGTTTTAGTTCAAGGGATGAATATACATAGATGAAAATCGAACAAAGTCAAACAAAACTCACCACGGAGAAGAGCCGATGAGCCTCCTCAAAAGTTGAGTGTGCGTCTACTGGCTTGGTCCCATCGACCCCAGTTGAACCGCTATCAATGAGGATATGACCCCACTTGATTTAGGTGGCCTCTAGCCCGAGCGTCCCTTGAAATGCCTTTGAAGGGGGGAGCAGACGGTGGTGAAAGACTCTTGCTCCTTCCCTCTTGTGGAACCTCTCCCTCGAGATTAGAGGTCTCAGGCCTAGCAAGATCCCAACCTCAGGAGGGCCCCTGGTTCTAGCCATAGATGAAGAACCATCTTCCCGAGAAGAGTTGATGTCCACAGAATAACCAACGTATATAAAGTCCTATTCAGCAACGGCGTATCCTTTATGTCTCCGGCGAGCCCCGCCTTATTGAGAATGTCCTCATCCATCAAGGACCTTTTCCGCTTATTATCCTCCCTCGGCTCCAAAGTCGACGGCCCTTCCCTCTCCTCGAAGGGGCACGATCTCACCTCGGAGAATCAACCAACGCCTGCGGCAACGAAGTTAATACACATAAAGAAAAGCATTCCTCAAAAGGCAATCACATGGTACATATTGTGGTGCTTTGCTTCCCTACCCTTCGACAGATCCCGCCACTTGCGCTCGTCATAGGACGAAGAAGCTGCCAGCCTCTGAGTCCAGTCCGCAAGATCGGGGATCTCTTTCGGCATCCATGGGACCACTGGGATGAGAAAAAGAAACATCGTTATAAATCATCGAGAGAAAAATGCACTAAAGTGCAGCATAGTACTTATATTTGAAGATCCATTTTTCGGGGAACGTCAGGAACTCTACAGGAATGATATCGACGGTCCTCACTCGGACAAACTGACTCATGCATCCTCGGTTCTAGTCCTCATCATCACTGGAAATAAAAGGCTTGGGATCAGCGTCGTAATGCAATCAGGCCTCGACAATGATGAGGCCAATATAATCTGATAAGGTGGCTAAGGGTAAACTCGAGCTCAGCCTTTTCAGTAAAGTACCTTATCATCAGCACTATCTTCCAGAAGGATGGATGAATTTGAGCTAGAGTGACTCGATTCATTTTGCAGAATTCGAGCACAAGGCGGTCGAGGGGGCTCAGTGTAAATGGGTACGTATACATGTTAAGGAATCCGTCCACGTAGGCCATAATATTCTCTTCTCAGGAAGGTATCCGCAGCATCACATTTTCTCCCCATCCGCAATGTCTCCTCAAGGCCTCAAGGTAGTTTTCATCTATCGATTGAATAAACCTCGAAGCATGCTCTCGATGGCCCAGAGCATCAAAGGGTTTCTCTACTGCAAAGTCTTTCTTCAAAGCAAAACAGCTCGAGGTCAACTCGCCATACGCCGGCGGTATACCACTGGCCGGGCAAGAAGTAGAGGTAAGGTTTCCCTCTTCTTGGTGAACGGAATCGGGCACGGAAACCATAACTATTTAAATAAAGATAAATAGGAAGAAAGCTCAAGCAGTTTCACAAGCTTAGAAAATGGAGAGAACGTTAAAGAGAAAACTAGTTTTCCAAAGATGCTAGACCTAAAACTGAAGGAGAAGCGAGTGTATATATATAGAACAAGCAGCGACTATTCATCTACTCAGAAGACCAATTAATTCTAACAAAGTTATTATAACTTTTGGGGAAGTGTACCGGTGGGGCCACCTCGGTCACTTCACGATCATGTCATATGAATGACACTGTCACACAGTGTTCGGGGGATCAAAACCCCCATGCCGACTTAGCCTCGAGAAGGTGTCCGATCTCGAGGGTCTCTTTTGCTACAAGTACGGGTTCTAAAGAGCTAAATTCAAAGCTTGAAAATTGACTTTTGCATAAGCATTGCAGAGCATAGTTTGGAAGATATGAAACGAAGAGATCTTTTTATTCCAAAAAAAATGTATTTACAAGGGTATTTTTACAAAAACTCCCCCCAAGGGTCCCATGTACAAAAAAGGAAAACGAAAAACAGTAGGTGAATCTACTCTTCGCCTTCACTACTGCTCGAGCCACTTTCAGACCCCCCCCCCCATCCGGCGTATTTGAAATTGCGGATTCTTCCTCCAACACCCTGGCTTATTCAATCTCGATAGAGAGATCGGCACCTTTAGCGCTCGCTTCCTTGAAGGCTTGCCTCATGGCTTGCAAGCGAGCATGAGCAACTGCCCGAGCCAGTTTTAGCTTGGCTTTCTCGGATATCTCCCTAGCCCGATCATTCATGGCAGCAGCATCCCTTTTGTATGAAGAGACAAACTCATCGGCCTCAAACTTGGGTGCAGATAATGCAGCAGTCTCCTCCTGAGCACCTCGAAGAAGGTCTTGAATCGAAGATAGCTTACCCGAAGTGCATCCCTCTCCGAAGCCATGGCATCATTCAGCCGCGCCAGCTCAAGGATTTTGGCGTCCTTGGCCACAACATCCTCTCGGAGCTGCCCCACTAGGGCATCCTTCTGCCTAATCTTAAAGACGCAGAAGACAAGCTAATTAGCACCAAGTATGGCAATGAAAGATAAAATTATGGGTACCCGAGTACCTGCTCGATGATGTCGGCCCTCTCTTGGAGCGCTCTCTCCGAGCCTGGCCGGAAGTTGATAAACTCCTCCTCTTTTCGAGCACATAAAGCCTCCAACTCAATCGACTCTGATATAAGCTTCTCAAACTCCTCTCCACGATGAGTCAACTCATCTTGCATATTGTAGAAGGCTTGGTCATATTGCTTCTTGACCTACATCACAACGGAAGAAAGTTAGAAAGCAAGAGCAAAATTTCAAAACAAAGCATATTATATCAAGAAGGTCACCTACTTTTGAATCCTCTCGGCCTCCTCGTGGGAAACGGGGGCATCGATATTGGTTTCCTCCTCAACACCTTCAAAATAATATCTGAATGCATCATCCTCTCATTGAGAGGTCCCCAAACTGGGGGCATTCCTGTCATGGGCATCTCGTATCTCCCCTGGACAAAACAACGGGCCCGATTTGAATCCATCGGCGACGTCAACCTCCATCGAGGCTTTCTCTCGCCCTGAAAAATTTCTGAAATACACCCCTCAAACTTGCCGACACGGACTATGCCATGTCCGACAAGCAGCTTAGGGACAACACCCGAACCCTCCTCGAGGGTCTCCTCAGCACAAGTCGGGTCTGCATCAGCCTCCTCCAACTCAGCAGACGTCCGCCTAGCAATTATCGAGGCCTCAACGCTTCGTTTTGCCCTTTATACCAAAGGGCAGGTATCATCACTTTCTTCCTCGGCTCGCAGGCTCTGAGCGGCCATCGAGGATAGGACCGTAGCATCGGTCTTAGGCTTCCGAGCCTTTGCTTTTTAGGATTTTGGAGACTCCGTTTGTGCCTCCTTCTTCCTTTTATTGTCCTTAGCAGCTTTCGGAGCTTCTTCCGCACCAGGAGAGGGCGGTCTTATCAACACTTCTTCCCTGAGGCCTACACAAGCGTGATGTATAAAACTCACAACCATGGAGAATACTCACAAAGAATGAGGGAACAACAATAATGAGAGCATACCGTGGTTCTTAGCATGCCACCGTGTTTTAGCCAAATCGTGACAGAAGCGTTTGTTGTATGGAAAAGTGGAATCCAACAGCTTGACCCACCCCGAAAGGTCCTGGACTGCGTCGGGAAACCAAACGGTGGCTGCACAATTAGAAGAAAATCAATCAGGAGAAAATGAGGTGGTAAAACATACTCAAAATGAGGATACTCACGTTTCATATTATATTCCTCAGGGAGCGGCATTCTATCAGCGGGGACGATTTCCGAGTTCTGACTCTAACAAATCGGCTCATCCATCCCTGATATTTATCCTCGTCGATGCAGAAAAAGAATACCTTGGAAGATCGACGGTGCAGTTTAATTAAACCCCCTCGGAAGAGACGAGGGCTTTATAATCTGATCAAGTGATTGAGGGTGAAAGTCATCCTCTCGACCATGTTTGAAATGTATCGAATCATACATACAATCCTCCAAAAAGAAGGATAAATCTGACCGAGTGTCACCCGGTATTGACAAAAAAAGTTGAGAATCACCGGGTCAAGTGGAGAATAAGAATCTACGGGGCCTAAAGTGAAAGGGTATGTATATACGCTGAGAAAGCCAGCCTTATGTGTGACTATGCTTTCTTTAGCCGTGGGGATTTCTACTTGGGTCGCCTCCCCCTAACGGCAGTCTAGTTTTACCCTCTCTATGTCAGCTACTACACTTATATACCGAGACATGGGCTCGTATCAGCCCGGTGTAGAAGGGGTTTCTCAATGGTAAAATCAGAGACGGTGTCGAAGGGACTAGGGATGCACTGCTCGATGCTTAGAGGAGTTTTTTATTTTCCCCTAGATGGGCATGATGAATAAGTGGCTCCCTCTTTTTAAGGCACCGTTTTGGAGGTTTTTGCCATAATTGCAACTGAGATTTGAAGAAAGAAGATGAAGAAGCAAGCACAGAAAGAGGGTGAAAGTACATAATAGTTAGTGAAATTTTGAAGACTGTAAGATGTTGTAAAATTATGAAAGGGAAAATGATTGAAGTATTTATAGGCGCCATTTGGGCATGTTGAAGCGGAAAGGTCAAACCAATAGCGGTTCGTGGGCTTCTCGAGAATCGTGTTGATAGCGACCTCTGTGCAGCTTTTATGTCACGTCATTTAATGCTCTAATGAGACTGACGTCATAGTAGGGATATCGAAGAGGCAAGAATTCAAGACCGTTTCATATCGCTTAATTCTAAGAAACGCGAGGACTATCTGTATACGGCTAAAATCAGAGAGCCCGATTTTATGATCATTACGGAACTCAGAAGGCTCGAAGCAGTTCGAGTTTTGGCACCAAGGAGGCATGTCAAGGATTCTCGAACTCAAGGCGGGTGTAAATCAAAGACTATCATAAAAATCGGGAAACTCCCAAAAGGCACGTGGATAAAGCTGACCAAGTACGCAAAATAGTACAAGTCCGTACCGTGGCATTATATGGATGTACCAATCTTCTATCTTTGTAATAATTACACATGTACTATGCTGGGATCCCCCCGCCTTATATAAAGGGGACCCTTGTCATTTTGTAACACACATGATATTCAATACAAGAACAAGAACATTCCATGCTCTCTAATTCAAATATTCTCTACAATTATTCAATTGATTTATTTATTGCCTTTCGTTTATTGTATACGTTAATTGTTCTTCATTTATTGCTCATTATTGATCATAAAGAGGCCGTTCTCGAGGCCCTCAATATTGTTGTATCCTCTCCGACCGCCTTCTATCAAGCTCTCGAGCTCAACCCCGAGACCTATTTCGACCAAGCTCGAGACCCCGTCTCTTAACTGCTCGGTTTGCACAATTCAATTATCCTTTGCTCTTGTCTCATTTATCTTAACTCTCACTTAGCATCTATTGCCTAAACAACTAGTATTAGAATAGATCATATATGTTTAGATACACTGATGCATGGCTAGAATTCATGATTTAACACGTTATATGCCTTACATTTTATGTGCGTTAATGATAAAAATACACTTTTTATGTGCATAATGGAGTCTATTTCATGTGTAGGTGAATTGGAGATGGAATCCGAGCTAAATGGATGCAAATACGTCAAAAATACGCTCAAGAGGCGAAGAAGAGTGCACCGGGATATAGTTGGGCGTTTGAGCCTTAAAGCCAGGCCTAGCCTAGCGTTATTCCAGGCGCCAGAGCCCAAACGCCAGGCCTGGCCAGGCGTTATCCAGGCTCCAGATCCCAAACGCCAGCCCTGGCAAGGCGTTATCCAGGCGTTTGGCCTGTAACGCTTGGCCCCTGATCCGGTCAAATCTGAGTTTTGAAGAGTTTTTAAGTGTTTCCCGATTGGAATAGATGTCTCCTACACGTTAGGGTGTATCTCAAACATATAAATAGACCCAAAAACACAACTTGAAGGCAGGAAGCAATTGAAGTGAAGAAAAACCTGTGGATTACTACTCAGTGAAGCAAACATTGATTTTTATAGCTTTTATTTATTATTTTGTAGTTCAATTATGCAAGTTATTTTAGAATTGATTCTTATGAATATGAGTAGCTAATTTTCTTAATCTAAGGTTTTGGTGGAACCCGTTGGGGGATAAACTTATAGTGATAATAATATAGTTTGGTTGATTGTTCATCTCTATTTGTTCAACTACGTTCTTTTTGTAGTTAATTGAATGGCCATCAATTAGCTGTGCCTATTTAGTATGTATCCACTTGAGAGAGAGTGCATATTTAGGTAATTGTTTGAACAACACCACTCCCAGAGTATAGACGAAAGTCATAACTGAGGGTTTAGAAGTTGGATTACAGATAACGATACTTCGGGTGAAATCTAAAGTGAACTGTAATACAATATCGCTAGCGTAACTTGAGAGAGTGCGTCTAGTAAATTATCATAATTACTTGAGAGAGATTTATGGTAGATAGAGTGTTCATGATTGATAGAGACAACTAATCAAGCTATAAGAAGTATCCGAGAAGGAAGTTCACCGACGGGGGAAACCATAACCTTAGACCTTTATCATAATTGTTTACAACACATTGTTAGTAATTGTTAGTTATTATTATTGTCAGTAGAATTCGTAAAACATCAACAATTTATATTCAAAAAGTCTTGAAAGAATTGCTTGAGTAAAAGTTGCATATTCTAAAGACTTGATTGATACGTAAATTCCCTGTGGGATCGACTCTGGGCATAATACCCCGGATTATATTTGCAACGCCCGCTTAGTCTTTTATTAGACATAGTTGAGCGTGATCAAATTTTTGCGCCGTTGCCAGGGAATTTAATGGTGTTATCAATTGAGGTGGAAGAAATACAAAATTCTGAAATATAGTCAATTTTCTTCAAATTTTCGTTTATACATTGAAAGTTTAACGTTTGTTAACGTGTTGCAGGTGCATGCCTAGAAACTCATAGAGAACTGGTGAAGTAGTCGAAGCCTTATCAGACCCCGAGAAAGTTTTCAAGGCCCTAAACCGGACCAACCGGAAAAGCAAACAGCAACCACCAATTGAACAAATTCAACCCGACATGGAAGATTCAAACAACAGGAAGAATAATGGGGATGATGTGGTAGACCCAGTCTCTCAAATAGGGGCAGAGGCTCCTTTATATGACTGGGCACAACCCACAGATGAGAATTTGGCCACTGCGATACTGGTCCCTCAGATACAGGCCGATTCCTTCCAGATAACAAATAATATGCTGCACTTATTGCAGAACAAGAGACTATTCTCAGGGTCATACATCGAAGACCCCCGCAGCATTTGAAAAATTTCCTGTCAATTTGCAAAACACAGAGGCAGCCAAACATCACTCAGGAGGCAATAAAACTGTTGTTGTTTCCATTCTCAGTGACTGGTGCTGCACAGACTTGGCTAAACTCACTCCCCATAAATTCCATTACCACATGGGAGGAGTTAGTTAAGAAATTCGTGAACAAGTTTCATCCACCTAACAAGACTGCCCAACAAATCGATGAAATCTTAAGCTTTAGACAGAAACCAATTGAAACATTACAAGAGACATGGGAATGATTTAAGGGGATGCTAGTTATCTGTCCACATCATGGTAATCCAGAGCAGATGTTGGGGCAGCGTTTTTATATGGGTTTGTCTGATACTGTTAAGGCAAATGTTGATGTTTCAGCTGGTGGAGAATCGTGGAGAGAAAGTCAGATCTTACTTGATAAAATGGCACAGAATTCAGGATGGACAACAAGGAATGCACCCATTAGGCATGTAGTTCACTCAGTGCCATTCGATCCATCCAATACTATTGCAGAGAACGTGGCCACCTTGATAACATAGATGAGCATACTTACTAAGAAGGTGGAGGAATCAGGACAAAAGCAGCAGGTACACATCGTAGATACAACCAATGGGGGCTTATCCACATCTTGCATTAGTCAACCAGTTGGTAATCACTGGAATGCAGAGTGTCATCACCCTCCTTATCCAGAAAATATGAATTATGTGTCGAATTATGGAAGACAGAGACAAGGGGGCAAAACTTGGGTCAGCAAGTTCAATCATATAGACCACCCCACCAACAGCAGAACAGTGAAAATATGGGTGTCAGGGGACAACAAGTTAATGCAGCACCGTATCAGAGGCCACAAGGTTATAACCATCAGAATCAACAACAAGCATACTACCCTCCTCAGCATCAACAGGGGGGAAAGCAAGAAAATGGGTTTTCCAGGTTAGAAGCTATGATTCAGCAGGTTATAGGGTCAAATGCCAAAATCAATGAGAGAGTAGATGTACATGATGCAACTATTAAAAATATTGAAGTACAGTTGGGCCAGATATCTATGGAAGTGAACAATCGTCCTCCTGGAACTTTACCTGTAGATACTCGGGTAAATCTTATGGACTAGGGCTCAAGGTAGCTGATGGCAGTGACTCTCCGCAGTGGCAGAGACTTAAACTTGGAATTGGAGAGAGCTCGTGAAAGCGGACAGGCCGAGACACTGGTACCCATGCCGAGTGAACTTGATCATTCAACGAACTTGACCAAGGTAACAGTGCAACCTACTGAATGAGAACCCAGTGCATAGAGTGAGACTGAAAAAGAAGTGGAGATAGCCCAAGAGCCGGTAGTTGAGTTGGTGGCTGATAAAGAAAAGTCCCAAATCACTGGGAAAAAGAGACCGCCAGCTCCATTCCCTCAGAGGCTGGCCAAATACCAAAAGGATGAACAGTACAAAAGTTCTTGGACATGCTAAAGCAAATACAGGTAAATATCCCATTGATTGATGCGTTGAAAGAAATGCCTGGTTACGCTAACATGATCAAGGACTTGATGTCCAAAAAATTTGATTTCCAAGATCTGGCTATTGTCACCCTTACTCAGACTTGTAATGCGGTGGTGACACGTCCTATTGCTGAAAATTTGTCTGATCCAGGGAGTTTTACAATTCCTTGTACAATTGGCAACTTAGCTTTTGCCAAAGCTCTATGTGACTTGGGGGCCAATATTAATCTGATGTCGCTGCCCATATATAAAAGACTGGGGATTGGTAGAGCCAAACCAACTTCAATGTTATTGCAGTTAGCTGACAAGACGGTAAAGAGACCGTCGGGCATTCTGACGATGTATTGGTGCAAGTGAGAAGTTTGTATTCCCTGCTGATTTTGTGATATTAGACTGCAAAGATGAGGAAATTACCATAATCTTGGGAAGTCCATTCTTGGCCACAGGGAGAGCCCTTATCGATTTTGAGACTGGTGAACTTAAGATGAGGCTCAATGATGAAGAAATAACTTTCAACGTGCAGAAGTCTATGAGGCGACCTAGTGAGTTCACCAACTGCTCTCTTATTGATGCTCTGAATGTGATCCCAGAAAATGATGATGCATCCCTGACTGTTGGGGACCCTTTGGATGAATGTTTGATGACTCTAGATGATATGAACGGTGAAGAACTGGCAGATTGGGTGTTAGCACTTGAGGAAAAAGGGGTATGGACAAAGGCTCTCGAGTTTGAGTCACTATACGTAGATGAAAGAGAGAACCTGTCGGCCAGGCCGTCTATTGAAGAACCACCTAGATTGGAACTGAAATTGGAGGATGCTGATGTGGTAGAAAAGATACTAGAGTTAACCAAGGACATCGATGATACATACTCTTGTTGAATCTAGTGTCATTATTGTTGAGGATATTGGTACACACTCCAACCATTTTTTCACATTGTGTTTAGATGATGATATGCAAATAGAGTTATCCAAACCACCTGAGGAGTTGAGGGATAAAGAACAAGATGCCTACATTCTGGAATTCTTCTTGCCAGAAAGCAGGGAGTACACATTTTGTCGAAAGGCCAAGAAGCGCAGATTACTATATTGTTTATTGGGCCAGGCAGATTCGTTCCACCACCCCAGGAGCATGATCATAGGGCAGAATCAAAAATTGGGGTCCAATTCATAATTTCAAAGTTGAGGCATAAAGGTATTAAAGCATTTGCTCGAAGGAGCATGAAAGCGAGATTAATGGAAATGAGGTCGACGCTATTGGAGCAGGGAGTTTCTTACACCTTACTTCTATTTCGTGTTTTGTCTATATGTGATGCACTGAGGACATTGCACGATTTAAGTGTGGGGTGTTGTACATATTTGTTGTGATTTGTTATGTGCGTTCTTGTTAGTAGTTTTAGTTTTCTTGTTAGTAAGTTTTTCTTTTAGGTAGAGAAAAACAAAAATAATAATAATAATAATTAGAAATATGTGGACTCTTCCCGATGATGGATCTCTTAGACAGTTCTCTTGAGGGAAGTAAGTCTAAAGAAAATACCAAAAAAAAATTTGTTTAGGTACTGTAGTAATTCCCCCTTGGTTTTTCTTTGGACCGCGGTTCTTTTCCAAGGGTTTTTAATTGAACCGGGTGTAGGTAGTTTTTAATCTTTAGGAGTAGGAATCACATGGTTGAGGGCTTAATAGTAGAAATATCTCAAAACGTGCTAATGCCTTGAGAATAGTCAGTACTATGGTTGTGACGCTTAGGCTCAATTTTTTGACTCCATGATAAATACCTTAAATCAGGGGTTCTTAAAATTTGCTTAACTGCTTTGACTGGAGTGTCGTCATAAATCCAATCCTGAGTGAGTTATGTGCCATGTGTGTGTGAGATTTGTATGCTATTATGTGCATTGCATTTGATGTCTAGAACTTGCCCCGTGTGTGTGCAAAGCGAAATAGTAGTTTTGTTCAGTCTTGGAAGTGATATATGTGTCTCTTTGTTGAGCCAGATATCTATATTTTACTCACATAATTGTTATGTATCGTAGTTAAAACCGTTGAGCCTATAATCCTGTTTCTTTGGCAGCCACATTACAAGCCATACCCCTTTGATTGAATCGATCATATATTTGAACCTTGTCACCTCTCGTAAGCACTGAAAAAGTGATGAAATAAGGAAAAGTTAAAGTGTGGGGTGATAGGTTGGTTTTTTAGGGGAATAACTGAAATAAGCAGAAAAGGTGCACTGTTTTGCAAAGTAAGAGTCACTTGAAAAAAAAAAATTGATATATTCCTTAACAAGTGGTGACTCTTGATGTAATTGTGCTTAAACAAGTATGGGGTAATAACATTGACGTGAAGGTGGAGTTTGGATTAATACAAGTTTGAGGTTGAGCGCTAAAGTATATGTATTAAAGTGCTTAGGGAGGTGTAGTCACTATTATATCTAAATGTATCCTACCCGTCCCGCAGCCTACATTACAACCAAATAAAAGTCCTACTTGATCCTAGACTGAATGAGCTCGATTAGTAGAGTAGTACACTACGGGCAAGCCTATGGTGCATCTTTTGTGGCATATGAATATTATTTCTGAGAGTGAGTGAGTTCTTTCTATCTTGAGTTCCTAAGTGTTCTTAAATTCTATTGTGTGTGGAACTAACTCTTTGATTTGGTGAGGGCACATGATTCACGAAGGAAAGGTAATATTGTTGACCTCTAAGTTAGAGTAGTGAGTGGATTGAGATTAAAGCATGGTATATGAGAGTCGACTATTGAGGCGAGGATGTCACACCTATGTGCTTGAAATGTGTTAAAAATTCTTGGTATAATGTGTTAAGGGATTTGCTTAATAAGTTGTGTACATGAGTACAGTTTGATAGCTCGAGGACGAGCAATTGTTTAAGTGTGGGGTGTTGATGCGTGGCTAGAATTCATGGTTTAACACGTTATATGCCTTACATTTTATATGCGTTAATGATAAAAATACACTTTTTATGTGCATAATGGAGTCTATTTCATGTGTAGGTGAATTGGAGATGGAAACCGAGCTAAATGGATGCAAATACGTCGAAAACACGCTCAAGAGGCGAAGAGGAGTGCATCGGGCTATAGCCGGCGTTTGAGCTTTAAGGCCAGGCCTATCCTGGAGTTATCCAGGCACCAGAGCCCAAACGCCAGGCTTGGCCAGGCGTTATCCAGGCGCCAGAGCCCAAAACCCACCCCTGGCCAAGCGTTATCCAGGCGTTTGGCCTGTAACACCTGGCCCCTAATCCGGTCAAATCCGAGTTTTGAAGAGTTTTTAAGTGTTTATCGGTTGGAATAGAAGTCTCCTACACATTTAGGGTGTATCCCAAACATATAAATAGACCCAAAAACACAACTTGAAGGCAGGAAGCGATTGAAGTGAAGAAAACCCTGTGGATTACTACTCAGTGAAGCAAACATTGATTTTTATAGCTTTTATTTATTATTTTGTAGTTCAATTATGCAAGTTATTTTAGAATTGATTCGTATGAATATGAGTAGCTAATTTTCTTAATCTAGGGTTTTGGTGGAACCCGTTGGGGGATAAACTTATAGTGATATTAATATAGTTTGGTTGATTGTTCATCTCTATTTGTTCAACTACGTTCTTGTTGTAGTTAATTGAATGGCCATCAATTAGCTGTGCCTATTTAGTATGTATCCACTTGAGAGAGAGTGCATATTTAGGTAATTGTTTGAACAACACCACTCCCAGAGTATAGACAAAAGTCATAACTGAGGGTTTAGAAGTTGGATTAGAGATAACGATACTTCGGGTGCAATCTAAAGTGAACTTTAATGCAATCTAGCTAGCTTAACCTGAGAGAGTGCGTCTAGTAAATTATCATAATTACTTGAAAGAGATTTATGGTAGATAGAGTGTTCGTGATTGATAGAGTCAACTAATCAAACTATAAGAAGTATCCGAGAAGGAAGTTCACCAACGGGGGAAACCATAACTTTAGACCTTTATCATAATTGTTTACATTACATTGTTAGTAATTGTTAGTTATTATTATTGTCAGTAGAATTAGTAAACATCAACAATTTATATTCAAAAAGTATTGAGAGAATTGCTCGAGTAAAAGTTGTGTATTCTAAAGACTTGATTGATACGTAAATTTCCTGTGGGATCAACTCTGGGCATAATACCCCGGATTATATTTGCAACGCCCGCTTAGTCTTTTATTAGACATAGTTGAGCGTGATCAACTACAAAATCAAATATAATTGTAATAACCATTTTCAAGGTAAACACTAAGGTTGGATATGTTATAATAACCAACTCTTTGATGCATTTTCTTTTCCTTAGGGGAACCAGAGAGACTTAACATCATTCTTTCTTGGTCATGATATTCGTTTTCTCCTTCTTTGATTTTTCCATGCTTTGCATCATTACTTGTCTTTAAATCCCTTTAGCCGTTCAACTTATTCACTTTCTTTCTGTATTTTTCTTTTTGTTCTCTTATTTTACTTTCCTTCTATTCATTTCTTTTCTCTTTTTGTGACTTAATACCTTTTTCAAACTCCTCGTCTCTTCTCCAAACTTATCTCTTTAGCCAATTATTTCACAAGAGTGTTAAGGAAAGCTCAGACGCCAAGAGAGGGTCACGACAAAATGGGTAAAGGCTTGTAACATGGTTATCAAATGAGAAAGGTTTTTGGCTCAATCACTTCTCAAGCCAAGCAAAACCTAAGATTTCGCTTAAAACACATTCGGAGCAAGTTCTAGACCATTCGCACATATACTTGGACTTGCAACACAACATCCCACCTCTCACATAGTTGGATTGTTAAAGAGGATAGATTCAAAGTCTCACAACAATCATATTCAAGATTGAAAATCAATATGGTTCGATTAAACCACTCGATGATTGCCTAAGTCAACGCAAGAGTCAAAAGGTCACTACTAGACCTATTTCTTTCCAAAAAGCTTGTTTTTAACCTTAAGCTCGTAGTTAAATGTGCTGGTACCAAGTGAAGCATGTTTGACTCTTCGAGCATGACTCAACTAGTTCTTTTTATTCATTATTACTACTATTCGACTTAAACCCAAAAATGGACTCAATTCCTTAAGAAGGTTGTCATGACATCCATCGTTGGGAAGAGTCACCCGATTCAAACAAAATCCACCTTTGGAAAGAACCATGGCATTAAGAAACCAAAGGCTTATTATCCACTAAAACACAAACAAAAAGCTATTAAGTTATAAAGAAGCTACTAAATTAAACACTAACTAAATAAGAAAACAAAATAAAGAAGCTACAAAGCAAACTTGTAACGACCCGACCGGTCATTTTGAGCCCCAGCTCTTCGTTCAGTGGTTTGAAGTCATGAGCAGCTCCATTTCAGGTATTATGATTTGTAGATGTGGTCGGAATTGAATTTCGCAAAGTTTAGAGTTGATTTGAAAAGAAAATTCTCATTTCAGAAGCCTTAAGTTGGAAGAATCAACTAAGATTGGAATTTTGAGCAAACGACCTCCGAATCAGGATTTGAAGGTTACAGCAGGTTCGTATGATAATTTCGGACTTGGGCGTATGTCCGGATCGAATTTTGGATAACCCGGGAGCTTTTCGGCGTATATTATGGAAGTTAGCATTTTGAAGGAATTTCCTAATTTTGGCTTGAAGCGCATCTCAGTGATGTTAATGTCCGTTTGGGATTCTGAGTTGGGGAATAGCTTTGTATGGTGATTTTGGATTTGGTATCATGATCGGAAGTGAATTCGAATGTTCGGAGGTCATTTTGAAGTCATTTGGCTAAAGATAGGAATTTGAAGGTTTTTGGAGAAATCCGACCGCAAGTGAAATTTTGATATCAGGGCCGGAATGCAATTCTGAAAGTTGGAGCAGGTCCGTAATGAAGAATATGACTTGTGCAAAATTTGGGGTCAATCGGATGTGATTTGATAGGGTTCGGCATCAGATGTAGAAGTTCGAAATTTCTAAGTTCATAAAGTTGGGATTTGGGTGCCATTCGTGGTTTCGATGTTGTTTGATGTGATTTGAGGCCTCGAACAAGACCACATTTTGTTTTGGAACAGTTTGGTATGATTGGACGGAGTCCCGGGGGCCTCGGGTAGATTCCGGGTGGTTAACGGATCAAGTTGAGAGTTTGGAGAAAGCTGAAGTTGCGGGTGTCTGGTGCGACCGCACTTGCGAGGATTTGGACGCAGGTGCAGACAATGGGGCGCAGGTGCGATTTTGGGCTGGAGTTGAGGAAGCCGCAGGTGCGGGAGATTGGTTGCACCTACGGGAGCGCAGGTGCGGAGGTAGGATCACTGGTGTGGAATCGAGGCTGGGCAGAATGTTTTAAAATCGGGGTTGTTGGCCATTTCTCTCATTTTTCTCATGGCTAAGGCGATTTTAGGAGGTCTTCAAGAGGGGAAATTCATCATCAATTTCAAGGTAAGTAACTCCTTTATGTTTCTATGTTAAAGACAAGGTTATTGCATGGAATTATACATGAAAATTGTGGAAAATTTTGGAAATTATTGAAGAAAACCAAGAAATGGTAATTTGGATTTTTAGCCACGAAGTTGAGCATGGAATGTAGAGTACATTGTATAATTGAACTAGTGGATCTATGGATAGATTATATCTTTGAGAAATGTCAGATTCCGAGCACGTGGGCCCGAGGGCATTTTGGTCAATTCACCGAGCGGAGTTGGGAAAGTATATAATTTGAATTTGTTGCAAGTATTAGGATGAATTTTCATTGCTTTGCCCGTTATTTGGTAGTTTTGGGGCGTTGTGCATCACTTAGAGTCGTCGGAAGGACTTGGAAGTCGGTTATGGGACTTCGGAGCGAGGTAAGTCTCCTTTATAACTTTGTGAGGGGAAATTATCCCCCTAGGTGAACTAATTCAGTATGTGCTACTATCTGCGGGGGGCTACGTACGCACAAGGTGACGAGAGTTCGGTATAGCTACTATTATTCCATGTCCGGGTAGTCTAGCACCCACTAACATGCCTTACATGTTGTACATGTGATCCTGCTGTAATATTAGACTGTTAATATAATCGAAATCGTAATTGAATATCTAAAGAAGACTAGAGTTCATTTTCTTAATCATCTAGAAAGAGAATTGATTTCCTCAATGGATAATTGTATACCTGATAAGGTGATATTATTGAATATTATTAAACTTGGCAAATGAATTTCGAGAAAGGATTTAAATACTATTTTGTGGTTTTTAAATGAGAAAGTTGTCATTTACTTGAGTACTTGTTTTCCTAACGTATTCGGGGTGGACTGTTGATTGTGCATGACTGCATGTGACCGCTTCGTAATTTACATTCCGCGAGCGGAGTGTTATTTCCCCCACTCTCATGGGAGTTGGCCGTACGCCACTCATCACGGTCAACTATGTCTTATAAAAGACTAAACGGGCATTGCAAATATAATCCGGGGAATTATGCCCAGAGTCAATCCCACAGGGAATTTATGTATCAATCAAGTCTTTAGAATACGCAACTTTTACTCAATCAATTCTCTCAAGTCTTTTTAGTATATATTGGTGATGTTTTACTAATTATNTTTTTGGGGTCTATTTATATGTTTGGGATAAACCCTAAACGTGTAGGAGACTTCTATTCCAACCGGGAGACACTTAAACTCTTCAAAAACTCGAATTTAGCCGGAACAGGGGCCTGGCGTTTGGGCCCTAGCGCCTGGATAACGCTAGGCTAAGGCAGGCGTTTGGGTTCTAATGCCAGGCAGGGTCAGGCGTTTGGGTTCTAACGCAAGGCAGGGTCAGGCGTTTAGGTCCTCGCCTCTTGAGCGTATTTTTGATGTATTTGCATCCCTTTAGCTCGGCTTCCATCTCCAATTCACCTACACATGAAATAGACTCTATTATGCGCATAAAAAATGTATTTTTATCATTGACGCACATAAAATGTAGGGCATATAACATGTTAAACCATGAATTCTAGCCTCGCATCAGCCACAACTGATTGAAAGATGCACTTATGGTTTGGGCCGTTCGACCCTCAGCAGTGCATAGACATGATTATTTTATTGAGAGGTGCACTTATGGTACGGGTCATTCGATCCTGGGCAGTGCACAGAGATGATTATCATGACGGCTCACGCCGGTTGTCCTTATCCCGTATGCGCATGCTAAATTGTTAAATATTTTCATGGATTTTTAAAGTGATAAGATATTTGGGGGAAAACAAAGAGAAAGTTATTTATTTAAGATGTTTGGGGGAAAATGAGGAAGTGGTAACTGTTTATTTACTTCCAGTATTTACTTGGATTTCAGTGCCTTATATATTGCTGATTTACTACCTTTACATGCCTACCGTGTTCATCATATGCTGTTAATTAATTTGCTGGGCCTTAGTGAGTGTCTAATTCGACCTCTCGTCACTACTTCTCTGAGGTTAGGTGGGCGACTTATTGAGTACACGTTATTTTTGTACGCATGCTACACTTGGTGTGCATTTTTATTGCACAGGTACTTTCATAGTGACATAGCTGGTTTGGAGACTTAGGCAAGCTGCACCATCCGAAGGCGATCCGCATATGACAGAGTCTCCCTCGTGCTGTATTTATTTTCATTTTAAATTCTTTGTCCAATTTGTATTTCGGACAAGCTTTGTGATGATTGTATAAACTCTTAGAAATTGCTCATGTACTCGTGACACCGGGTTCTGGGGTGTGTTTGGGATATAATTGCTAAACTGGAATATTTAAACCATTGCATTTACTTGACGGATTTTATTTGGTTATTATATAATAAAGTAAAACGAAATGATTTTCATAAATGTTAAAACATGAATTTATTTCGACTAATCAGTGATTGGCTTTCCTGACAATGGTGTATGGCGCCATCACGACCTTAGGGATTTTGGGTCGTGAAAAAACTACAGAAAGCATAATGAATCTACATAATGAGAGAGGAAAAGAGATAATATATACATCATAAGAGAAAGGAGAGAATAAATACAGAATAAGGAAAAAAAGAAAAAAATTGTCAATTATTACAAACCAAATGTCTCAAAATCATCCAAATATCAAATAACTCCACCCCCTCGAATAAAAATAAGCATTATCCCCAACGCTTAACAAAATAAGAGTAAAGGAAAGGATAAAAGTGAAGAAGACTCCTTATGTCGCCTTGGGCATTTCTGTTTCCACAGTAGCGTCACCACCCTCAGTCTCCTCTAATTGGATCTCATCATCCTTGACTCTAAGAGTAGATGGGTTGGTGAACATCTGGCTTACCGCCTCAGCAGTGTCGGAAGCCAGGTCTGGCTCGTCAGACTGGCCAGCTGGTGCCACTAGAACTGATGGTGCTGCTAATTCTGCTAGTGCTGAAAGGGTTGGATCTATCAACATGTCAAATGGAAGATCTCCAGCTGCTTCAATCTTGGTCACATCTTTCTGCATCATTTCAATTGATTTCTTGGACACCTGGGATTTCCTCATTTCTTCACTTGCTTGCCCAGCTCCTCAATCGCTAATCCATGTTGTACCAAGGTGTTCATTATTGTGGTCCGGTTCTCTAGGAGCTTCTTCAAAGTCTCCTCCACTATTGGAGGTACCCGGGGTGCCGACATAGATGACTGTGCTACAGTACTGGATATGTCAGACAACTTTTCAGTGGTTGTCTGCATCCAGTTGTTGAGGCTCGCTAGTGTCTGGGAGACTCGCAGGTAGATAGTGGATGAGTGGGCACAGGCATCGGCTTCAAAGTCGAGGTGGAACTTGTAATATGTGCTGATGAAGGGCCTGAATAAGGAGGTGGAGGAAGATTTGGTGCACTATCTGAAGGCTCTGTTGAAGTAGATGGCACGACAACTGTCTCTACAGCTACTTCGGCGGTCTTGTCCGACTGGCCCGCAGTAGTAGGAGGCTGACCCTTCTTCTTTGGGTTTCCATCACCCATCAAATAATACCATGAGAAAGGCTTCTTCTCCCGCACCTTAGTGTCAAATTCCCTTGGCTACACCCCCGCATCTGTAAGGTACTCAATGATGGTGTTGGACTACGGGTAGAAGGTGTCACCTTACCTAGCGTTCAAAGATATGTTGGCCGACATCACGGCACCCACATTGATTGGGTACCCAACCATAATATAGGTGACTAGGACTGCATGCGGAATTGAAAGATTTGTTTCATTTTGGCACGGGTCTAGTCTTCTACATACGAATGTATGCCATCCCTTTACCTCAAAATTTAGGGTCTTCTACTAAATAGGAACCGCTGTTGTGGTCCATGCTAGAGGCAGCCTTGGAGCTGCAAGAATCTCAGCTAGCCACGGGTGACTTGCATCTCCCTGTGCTAACGTTTCCAGGTATTACATAGGCTCCAAATCTTCAAACCCTAAATAAGCATTCAGGCTATTCTGGTTGAATTTCACATTCAGATTTCTCACTTTTTTACCTTGGTCCCTTTCTTTATATGCGCCACATTGGCGTAAAATTCTCGGACCAGGTATTCCTTGGCATCTACCACACTCTGGGTGATGCTCCCGGAGCTGTCTCAACACTGTCGGGTTGTATTTATCTATGTCTTTCAAAAGTAAGTGATCTCACGGGCCACCAATCTCGGAAACTCATAAAGGCAGCTATACTAACGAATCCATCTTCCCACATATCTTTCTTCTTAGACCTCTCAAGGCCGGCAACTCTGGTATCACCCCCCCCCCCCCCCCCCCCCCGACCATCATCCGGAATATCATCAACATCCTCTGTAGTAGCTGGTGCGTCAGGGACAGGTGTAGATGAGGGCTTCGAAGCTTGACTGGCACTCTCCGAACCCTCAGAGGTGCTTTGAAATGTGGTAGGCTCGTCTCGAATTTGATATATCCACGTGGCTATGATTGGACAGCCGACAATTCTTGGACCGAGTTGCCCTCCGATGCTTCCCGAGATAGGGCATAGGAACTGGATTCGGGAGGATCTGCACCTCACCCTCTGCCTATGGCTATCCTTTTTCAGTTGTCAGGCTGTTGGGAACTAGGAATGAGCCTCTTCCCTACCCCTTCCCTTTGAAGTATCACCACAACCTCAAGATCTAACCATTATCTACAAAAAAATAGTAGCAGGAATCAGTTGTAGTTCAAGTGTACACAGGCAGTGATCACAGTGTAAAACCAGAGTGTAGGCTGGGAAAGTGTTGTCCGCACAATTGCAAGTGCAATCTCAAACTGGGTTGTGCGGACAACACAATTTAACTTTGCGGTTGTAGAGCAGGATCTGCGGTCCGCACAATTTCAAGTGTGGTCGTAGAACTGAAGTAAGGTCCGGACATTTTCTATTGCGGTCGCACATCAGATGTACCAAAATCACAACTCTCTGAAGATAGAGATTGGGCCGTTTTGAGGTTGTACACACTTTTCTGCGGCCGCGATGAAATTTCTGTAGTCTACACAATTTCAAGTGTTAGTCTGTAGATTCATGCTTGATATGCTGCCTTAATCTCAATTTTTACAGACCGCACAATTTCTTGTGCGACCGCAGAATTCAAAATGTTAATGAAGACAGTTCCTTAGGGTTTTCAATTTTAGTACAAATTCGACATGGCACTAACAATTGGGCATGATAATCAAGTTACCCATCCCCTAGATAGAAATTATGAGTTGACCCAACACAATTTAAACCCCACATGGCTTGTTTGATTTCTAGTGACAAATGGCTTGAACTAACTAACAAATTGGAAATTATCCTAAAAATTGAAAAATCTATGAGTAATTGAAGCATACCAAATATGAAGCAGTGCTAAGGAATAATCACATAAATGGATTTAGCGTATAGATGATTGAACAGATACTTGCGAAGTTTTAGCTTTTTGAGTGCTCAGAGAGTGAAAAAAGTGTACAGTAGCCCTAGGTTTACTATTTATACACGAAGGGTCTGACTTAGGGACAAAGAGGCGAGTGTGGCCGCAGAATTCCTTCTGTCATCCGCACTTTGTTACCTGAGGTTTAAATTGCCGTTGGTGATCTCTGGTCTGCATAATTTGGGGTGCAATCATAGATTTTAACTGCGGACCGCAGAATTCGATGTGAGGCTGCAGAATAGTTGTTTCACTAACAGACCAAACTTCAGAGAGTTTGCATTTTTCATTTCTAAGTTGTGTTGTCCGCACAAGAATTTTGCGGCCGCAGTTGCCTTCTGTTGTAGCATTCAAAATTGTGTGGTCCGCACTTTTTCCATACTTAGCCAATTTTCTAAGCACAGTTCCTATAAAGCAAACTCATCCATGAAATACACTTCAAATTTAGTTAGCAAAAAAATAACACAGATCTACCAAAGAAGAAATGAAAAAAGAAGAAAAACAAACGGGTTGCCTCCCAAGAAGCGCACGATTTAACGCCACCACACTTCTCCCTCGTTGTTGGGTAAAGGAATGGCCTCAACCCATTTGGACACATAATCAACCGCGACCAAGATGTAGGTATTTCCACAAGAACTCACAAAAGGACCCATGAATTCAATACCCCACACATCGAAAATATCAATCTCCAAAATTTTGGTGAAGGGCATTTCATTTGTTTTTGAGATTCCGCCGGCCATTTGGCATTCATCACACCGCTTGACGAGATCACTTGCATCCCTAGAAAGAGTGGGCCAATAGAAACCGCATCTTAGTGCTTTGGCCATCGTTCTTGTTCCACCATGGTGACCACCATATGGAGAAGAATGAAAAGCCCCAAGAATTTCACATTGCTCCTCCTCCAGGACACATCTTCTAATCACTCCATCCGTACAAATCCGAAAAGGATATGGTTCATCCTAATAATAGTCTTGACAATATCGTTTGAGATTCTTTATTTGGTTTGAAGAGAACTCAACCATGAAATGACATTTCTCCCAATTGAGCACCATTTGTTTCTTCACATATTGCCAACACTTTATCCAAGTTTGTGAGACAATCATCAAAAGAACTCCCTACCACCAAAAAGTCTTCCATGAAGACTTCAAGGTAATCCTCCACCATATTCGTGAAGATTTTCATCATACACCTTTGAAAAACCATCGGTGCATTGCACAACCCAAATGGCATCCGCTTGAAAGAGAAAGTACCATAATGACATATAAAGTAGTTTTCTCTTGATCCTACGGATCAATAATAATTTGGTTGTTGCGGAATACCCATCAAGGAAACAATAGAAAGCACGGTCGGCCAATATATCAAGCATTTGATCTAGGAAGGGAAGTAGGAAATGGTTCTTCCTTGTGACTTTGTTGAGCTTGCGATAGTCCATACACACTCTCCACCCGATCACCGTTCTTGTAGGAATCAACTCGCTCTTTTCATTGGTGACCACCTTCATGCCCCCTTCTTCGGGACGCGTTGAACTGGAGAAGTGCACAAACTATTAGAAATGGTGTAGACAACCCCGACATCGAACCACACGATGATCTCCGTTTTGACAACTTCTTGCATGGCTTCATTAAGTCTCCTTTGATGTTCAATATATGGTTTGGCACCTTCCTCCAAGTTAATATTGTGCATGCAAAATGCAGGCTTATCCCCCGAATATCCGACAATGTCCATCCAATAGCCTTCTTCCTCTTTTTTAGCACCGCCAATGTAGAATCTACTTGTACATTAGCCAAACAAGAGGAAATAATAATCGGTAAAGTAGAAGAAAGTCCAAGAAATTCATACCGAAGATGTGGAGGCAATGGCTTCAACTCCAATATATGAGATTCTTCAATTGAAGGCTTTGTAGGAGGAGTTGTCCTATTTTCAAGATCGAAGGACAATTTGTGGGGATCATAAGTGTACGACCCCATTCTTTGTAAAGAATTCACACATTCCATGAAGCCATCCATCGTGTCATCATCAAAGTTGAGCAAGACGGTCTCCAATGTATCATCAACATCCATCACAGCACTTGTTTCATCTACAATCACATCGGTCACCCGGTCCGCAAAAGAGCACACCTCTTTCCTATTGGGTTGCCTCATGGACTTATACACATGGAAACCCACTTTTTCATCACCAACCCGGAAGGTAAGTTCTCCGGCTTCAACATCAACTAGAGCCTTCCCCATATCAAGAAAAGGTCTTTTAAGAATAATCAGCACCTCACACTCAACGTCACAATCAAGAATGACAAAATACACCGGAAGAATGAATTTATCAACACAAACCAATACATCTTCAATCCCTCCCAATGGTCTCTTCATGGTACGATCGTCTATTTGCAATCTTATAGATGTAGGTCTTGGTTGCCCAATTCCCTAAGTCTTGAAAACCGAATAGGGCATCAAATTTATACTTGCCCCAAGATCCCAAAGAGTTTTTGCAAACTCAGCACTTCTAATTATACAAGGAATCGTGAAAGCGCCGGGATCCTGCAACTTGGGAGCCATTGTATGCACAGTTTCACTCACTTGATGAGTCATTTTTATAGTTTCAAAATTCATCGACCGCTTCTTTTTTGCCAAATCCTTCATAAACATAGCATAACCAGGCATTTACTCTAAATATTCAACCAATGTCACATTGATCGATAAACTCTTCATCATGTTAATGAACTTTTTGAATTTATTCTCTCCATTTTTCTTGGAAAGCCTTTGAGGATAGGGAGGAAGTGGCTTAGGCAAGGGTTCCTTAGCTCGTTGCACTACCAGTTCCGGTATGTCAATCACATGATCCCTAGACGGGTTCACGTCCTCTTGAGTCTTTTCCACTGAGTCATCAATATCAATCAGTACTTCATCATTTGCTTGCACAACATTGTTCGGTGTCTCATCTTCTTGTACCACTTGCTCATCATCCACAAGTTTCCTTTTACTTGAGGTGGGTGCATTCCAACCTTTTCTACTCTTTTTAGTAACGGCCATGGCATGTCCCGTGTTGTTCCTACCCTTTGGGTTCACCACCGTGTCACTTGGTAGTTCCCCTTAGGATAAGTATTTAGAGCTTGATATATTTGACCCATTTGCACCTCTAAGTTTAGGATTGATGTGTTGTCTGAAACAAGATGGGCGTCGGAATTTGCATTCTTATCCATCATTTTCTTGAACATATTCTCACTACGCCTCATTTCATTGTTGGAGGAACTTGGACCATGGGAAGGATAAGGAGGCCGGTTGCTCGGTTGTTGATACATCGTGGGCCTTTGAAATCCCGACCCCCGATTTCCTTGACTATTGTTCCAGCCCCCTTGGTTGTTGCCTCATCAATATCCTTGGTTGTTACCGCTCCAATTGCCTTGGTTATTTCCGCCACTCCAATTTCCTTGATTGTTGCTATTATTCCGATTACTTTGGTTGTTGGAATTCCAATTACCTTGATTACCTTGAGGTCACCATTGTTGTTGATTCGGGCCTTGAGAGTTGTTTTTTACCCTTGAAATTTGTTCACATATTGCACTTCTTCCTCTTGTTCATTTTAAGATTCATCCTGATCAAACCCACTATCTTTTTGTACATAATTCTCCGTTCGGCTTTGTACTTGTGGACCCTAGGTCCTTCTTTTGTTCACCATCATTTTTACTCCCTCCATTGCATTGACTTGATTAGGATTTTGCACTTGTCAAAGTTAAGCCTTTGTTAATTGATTCGTCGTGGTGGTCAATTCGGCAATGGCTTGCCCATGATCATGCTTTTTATGAAGGTGAATCACATTTGGATTACCTTGAGGAACATTTGCACAACATTGACATGCCAATGATGTGTCCACCATTTCATCTAAAATCTCACAAGCTTTCGCATATTGCGTTGTCATGAAATTTCCACTGGCAAGTTGATTTACCACGCATTGATTGGTTGTATTGATTGCCCGATAGAAAGTTTGTTGAATCATACTTCCGTCAAGTCATTATTGGGGAATTCTTTGACCATTGTGCTATACCATTCCCATATCTCATGTAACAGCTCATTGGGCTATTGTTTGAATGCTAGAATCTCGTCTCTAAGTGTAGCCATATTCCCGGAGAAAAGAAGTTGGAAATAAATTTCTCTGCCAACTCATCCCATGTATAGATGGAATGGTTCGACAATCTCTCTAACTAATCCAAGGCTTCCCCCTGTAGAGATAAGGGAAATAACCTTAACCTTAAAGCATCCTCGAAGACGTTTGTCTGTTTACTCCCACAACAAGTATTCACAAACCCCTTCAAGTGTTTGTATACATTTTGACTCAGAGTCCCGGTGAAGAATCCTCGTTGCTCGAGCAATGGGAGCATTACATTTGTGATTTGAAAGTTGCATGCCCTAATGCGGGGTGGTATAATGGCACTTACATACCCTTCATTTGGCAACACCCGGTGTGGAGCCGCTCTTAGTGGAGGTGGGGGTGGAATGGGGACGTAGTCTTCAGGCGGTCGACCTCTTATGTTTTCTTGAGGTTCAAGAGGAACCTCATCAACTTGGTCATCATCACCGTCCACATCCCCCAAAGGCATGTTTCTGAGTTGATCATTGTTGTTTGTCATTATGCTACCTATAATTGATTCACAAAAATTAGTAACAAGGAAGGAAAATAAAACAATTCACACATAAAACCAAATAAATAGCTAAATCCATTTTTTAGCTCCCCAGCAACGGAGCCAAAAACTGATCTCGTCCAAGTCACACCTCTATTTTAGGTTATGAAGAAGTCGATGCAATAGTAATTCCCAACAAGTAGTCGGTGTCAATTTTCCACAAGAAGATACAAATGGGACTTGGGAGTATATATTGTAGTGTATGAGCTTTAATTATCTCAATTTGCACTTCCACAAACTGGGATTGTTTCTAGGTCTAATTTAAACTAAAATTGCAAACTAGGAAATTGTTTTTGTTGTTTTTCAAATGATATAAAAGGCCTAAGGCTATGACCTTCACCTAGGTGTTTGCCTAATGGCTTGTAAACTTTAACGCTTGTTTTATTGGTCGGGGTGTATTATAGGTATCAACACTCAAATACCCACTAAATACCTCTCGATTAGAGAGTGATTTTGCCCAATTTGGCTTTCTCAAGTCCAAATGGGTATTGAACAAAACGGTTGATAAAAAGCTCATGTCGGGTTTAACTATCTCTAGGTTCAACCCTTTAATTGGGCTTATCAATCTCTCGATTGACCCAACTTCTTGTTAGCCAAGATTTCCTAGACTAAGTCTCTCTTTCTCAAGTAGAGACCAAGTCAAATAGCCATAAACTAATGTTTGCAACTATTAATTCAATAATTAAAATCAAGAACAAGGATAAATAATAAACACCCAACCATAAACAAGCAATAGATCAAACACTCATTAAGTTTATACTCTAGGGTTGGGTCACAACCCTAGTGAAAATCTAGCTACTCATGCTTAAAATAGAAGAAATAGAAGAAAAATAATGAATTCAATGTTCAAAAATTCAAAATAGCAAAAACTACCAAAAAGAGTAAAAGAAATTGTCTACTGTAGCAGCTGATGTCAAAATTTGAACTAAAAATTTAAACTCTTCTATTTATATAGGGCTGGAATTTTCGGAAAACAATACCCTTTTGGAGATTCTGCGGCCGCACAATTCTATGTTGTCTGCATTTTTCTTCAGTATTGACAGGTTTGGAAAACTGCGGCCGCATAATTCTAGACTGCGCACAATTCCAGTTTTTGCGGCCGCACATATCATGTTTGGACCGCACTTTGCACATTTCTCTAATAGGAAGTTCTTCACAATCTGCGGTCGCAGATGATAATCTGCGGTCCTAACTTTTGAGCTTTTGTGCCTATTTTTTTTTTCTTGAGTTCAGATTACTCCCTCGTGAGTTGGCTTTCATCTTGGGAGCTCATCTTCCAATATTCCTGCAATTAAGCATATTTCATCAGTTTTCGGGAACACAATTAAATGCTTTTGGACTAAAATGAAAGCTAAAAGGCGCTAATAAATAGTCAAAATCCCCACTTATCAATTACTTGTGTGGGGAGCTACGTATGAACAAGGTGACTAGAGTCCGTGCGTAGCTATATTCCATGATATGTTTCGCTAGACTTAGCTCCACATCATGCTTTTAATTGTACTATTGTTTTTATTATGCGTACTAACTATCTTAAATAGAGCTGAAACTAGGGATCTAAAGCTGGAATTATCGTCTTAGCCTTCTTATTTCATAAAATTGAGGAACACTTAATAACTATGAAATTTCCATATTTTCTCATCTCGCAAGTATTTATGCGAGCGAGTTAAACTCCTCTACTCTTATGGGATCCGGTCGTTTGTCTCGGCAGTATGGTAACACAACTCTTATAGGATCGGGCCGTTCGCCTCGGCATTATAGTAACACCACTCTTATGGGATCGGGTCGTTCGCCTCCGCAGTACTGAGTACCACTATTCTTATAGGATCGGGTCGTTCGCCTCAACAACTTCGTGCTTAATAATCAAAACGAGTTCTAGTATCGATAATTGAGTTAGTGCCTTCACGGCCAGTTATGAGATGTTGGTGATTTGTTACAAACTCCTGATGTATTTATTGTAGTTGCTTTTATTTGTCTCATTGATACTTGTTGTATGATCACCATGTCTACTTTATGCACTATTATTATTATTATTGACCTCTAGTAAGTGTCAAGTCAACCCCTCGTCACTACTTCTTCGAGGTTAGACTAGATACTTACTGAGTACGCGTTGTTTTCCGTACTCACGCTACACTTCTGCACTGATGTGCAAGTACTGAGATAGGTTCCACCATTGGTCACGCGGGCGCTTACCCGATCATCTACAGAGACTTAAGGGTGAGCTACTTGCCTTGCTATGATCCGCAGCACTGGAGTCTCCTTCCATCTTATTTAATATTCCTGTCTATTACTTTTGGACAATAGTTTTAGTAGTTTAGTATATGCTCTAGATCATTTGTGTACTTGTGACGCCGGGTTTTGGGGATTTGTAGCACTTATGTACTGTTGTACTTGTCATTTCTATCACCGCAGACTATGTAACTTATGATGCTGATATTTTGTTTAAAAGGACTTATCACGGTTTCATGAAATTTAGTGTATTAAAAATATGTTGAAAAGGGATACATAAATAGTAGTTTCGCTTATGGGCTTCCCTAACGGCAGTGTTAGGTACAGTCTCGACCTAGTATGGAATTGGGTCGTGACAGCTTGGTATCAGAGCTTTAGGTTCACATAGGTCTCATAAGTCATGAGCAGACCTAGTAAAGTCTTGCGTATCAGTGAGGAGATGTCTGTGCTTATCTTCGAGAGGCTATAAGGTGTTAAGAAACTTCCCTTTCTTCCTCTCCTATCGTGAAGTTGATATTATACTACGTGTCTTTCTATTGATCTCTCACAGATGATGAGAATGCGCTCTGCAGATGTACCAGGCGGTCGAGGGGCTGCTCCACCTGTTGCTAGAGGTCGAGGTAAAGGCCGGGGGAGAGCTCCAGTTAGAGGATGGGCGCGCCCTAGTGTTGCTCTTGTTGTACCACCTGTGGATCCAATGGAGTATCATGTTGTTGAGGTGCAGGATGAGGTGCCGGCAACTGTGCTAGCCCCAGGAGATCTCATGACTGCGTCGGGATTCTAGGAGGTCATGGGCCGTATGCTGCGGTTCATGGACTCTATGACGTAGGCTGGTTTATTTCCAACGGACCCTTCCACATCTCAGGTGGGAGAGGGAGTACAGACCACTACCGCTCAGGATCCAGGGCACGCCGCGGCCATTTATTAGAACCCAGGTACACTACCTATGGCCAGAGCCCAGCCTGTTACAGCGGCTATGCTAGAGGTTGTATCACTCACGAACGATGATCAGTAGTAGTGGCTAGATAGATTAACTAGGCTTCTCCCCTGCCTTTGGGGGTGAGCGGTCAGAGGAACCCTAGGATTTCATTGAATGGTGCAAGGATAGGCTCCGGAACATGGGGATATTGGAGTCCAACCGGGTGGACTTCTTTAGTTTGAGGGCAAGGCCCATAGATATTAGCAGGCTTATCTTCTTAGCAGGCTCGCATGTTCCCCTCATTTGACTTGGGATCCGTTTACACACCTGTTTTTGGAGAAGTATATACCACCTTCTGAGAGAGAGGAGCTTTAAGGTCAGTTTGAGAGACTTCGTCAGGGTCACATGTTTGTCACCGACTATGAGGCGAGATTCACTAACTTGTCTCTCCATGTAGCTATTATACTCCCCATAGATGCAGAGAGGGTGGAGAGTTTCATACTAGGTCTGCACCCTAATCTTCAGGTACCTATGAACCGTGAGGCAGAGATGGGGACTTTTTTTCTTCGGGTTGTGGATATAGCTCAGAGGATCAGCGTACTCGCAGCCGCAATGGAGAGTTTACATCGAGGGACAAGCGGCCCTAGCAGTTTGGAGGAATCAGTGGCGCCCTACCTGGGGACAGAGGTCAATTTATGAGGGTTCAGCTCAAAAAGCCCATGTAGCGAGAGAGTGCTATACCCGAGATTACTTACCACACGCCAGCTAATCAGGGTTCCTCTAGTGGGTATTCAGGCCATCAGGGTCAGACTTCAGGTCAGTAATCCACCGTTCCGAGGGGTTGTCTTGAGTGCGGGAATCTTGGCCATATGTAGAGGTTTAATCTCAAACTTTGGGGCAATGCTAAGTAGTAGAACTATCGGCATATGATTACCGCGTAGCGACTGCACAAGCCGTCCGGCGGTCCAGAGGCGGATGGCAAGTGGGTAGGGTCCATCCTAGAGGTGGAGGACGGATGGCTAGTTAGGTGGTGCTCTAGCTAGGTTCTTTGCCTTCCGAGCCAAACCTGGTACAGCAGCCTCAAATGTCTTAATCACAAGTATTATTTCTATCTGCGGTAGGGATGCTACGGTAGTATTTGATCCAAGGTCTACATATACATATGTTTCATCTTTATTTTCTCATTTTCTGGGTGTTCCTCGTGAGTCCTTGGGTACTCGTTTATATTTATCCATGCCAGTGGGCGATTCCGTTTTTGTGGATCAAATTTATCGTCCATGTATCATGACTTTCTATGGTTATGAGACTAGAGCGGATCTTCTATTACTTGATATGACCGACTTTGAGGTCATCCTGGGCATGGATTGATTGTCTCCATATCAAGTCGTCCTTGATCGCCATTCCAAGACTATTACCTTGGTAATGCCAGAGTTGCCTAGATTGGAGCAGAAGGGTCCATATGTCAATCCATAAAGTCGAATTATCTCTTTCCTGAAGGCTCGACACATGGTCAAAAAGGGATGCTTGGCTTATCCAGCTTATATTCGGGATACTGCTGTAGAGACTCCGTCAATTGATTCAGTGCCAGTGGTGCGGGAATTCTTCAATGTGTTTCCTTCTTATCTCCTAGGAATTCCACCAGATCGTGATATCGATTATTAGGTAGATTCGAAGGAGTTTAAGGAACAGCTTAAGGAGTTGCTAGCAGAGGGGTTTTTCGGATGAAGTGTGTCGCCTTGGGATGCACCGGTGTTATTCGTGAAGAAGAAGGATGGGACTATGCAGATGTGCATTGATTACCTCTAGTTGAACAAAGTTACCAAATTAAGAATAGGTACCCATTGCTACGTATTGATGATTTGTTTGACTAGTTTCAAGGTGTCAGGGTGTTCTCTAAGATCAACTTGAGATTTGGGTATCATCAGCTGAAGATTTGGGTTTCGGATATTTCAAAGAAGGCCTTCCGAACTAGATATGGTCACTATGAGTTTTTGGTGATGTCCTTCAGCTTGACTAATGCACTGGCGGTGTTATGGATTCGATGAACTGAGTGTTCAGGTCGTATATTGATTCTTTAGTCATTGGCTTCATTGATGACTGATGCGAGACTAGAATTCATAGTTTAACATGTTATATGCCTTACAGTTTATGTGCATTAATGATAAAAATACACTTTTTATGTGCTTAATGGAGTTTATTTCATGTGTAGGTGAATTGGAGATGGAAACCGAGCTAAATGGATGCAAATACGTCGAAAATACGCTTGAGAGGCGAAGAGGGAACACCCTGGCCTTATCCAGGCGTTTTCCTCCTAAAGCCAGGTTGGCCCTGGCGTTAGAGGGGTGTTTGCCTCTTAAAGCCAGGCTTGCTCTGGCCTTAAGGAGGCGTTTGGCCCCAAACGCCTGGTTCCCTGGTTCCGGTCAATTCCGATTTTTGACGAGTTTAAGTGTTTCCCGGGTGGAATAGAAGTCTCCTACACGTTTAGGGTTTGTTCTAAACATATAAATAGACTCCTAAAACACAACTAAAAGAGATTCGGAAGGTAGACGAAGGATTTGAAGAGAGAAAACCATTGAAGTGACAAAAACATTGATTTTTACATCTTTTATTCATTACTTTGTCGTTCAATTATGCAAGTTATTTTGAGTTTGATTCTTATGAACATGTCTAGCTAACTTCTTTAATCTAGGGTTTTGGAAGAACCCGTTGGGGATGAATTTGTTGTGATATTAATATATTTTGGTTGATTAATCTCTATATGTTCAACTACGTTCTTGTTGTAGTTGATTGAAAGGGCCCTCAATTAGCTGTTCCTATTTACTATGTATCTACTCGAGAGAGAGTGCATAGTTAGGTAGTTGTTTGAACAACATCACTCCCGGAGTATAGACAAAATTCATAACTGAGGGTTTAGAGGTTGGATTAGAGATAACGATACCTCGGGTGCAATCTAAAGTGAACTGTATTGCAATCTAGCTAGCGTAACTTGAGAGAGTGCGTCTAGTAAATTATCATAATTACTTGAGAGAGATTTATGGTAGATAGAGTGTTCATGATTGATAGAGACAACTAATCAAGCTATACGAAGTATCCGAGAAGTAAGTTCACCAACGGGGGAAACCATAACCTTAGACCTTTATCATCATTATTTACAACACATTGTTAGTAATTGCTAGTTATTATTATTGTCAGTAGAATTAGTAAAACATCACCAATTTATATTAAAAAGTCTTGAGAGAATTGATTGAGTAAAAGTTGCGTATTCTAAAGACTTGATTGATACGTAAATTCCCTGTGGGATCGACTCTGGGCATAATACCCCGGATTATATTTGCAACGCCCGTTTAGTCTTTTATTAGACATAGTTGAGCGTGATCAAATTTTGGCGTCGTTGCCGGGGAATTAACGGTATTATCAATTGAGTTGGATGAAATACAAAATTCTGAAATATAGTCAATTTTCTTCAAATTTTCGTTTTCACATTGCGTTTAACGTTC